>CAUYQU010014863.1:0-55161 GCA_963574635.1 Cheracebus regulus
AAGAGAGAAAAGGAGAAAGAAAGAAACAGCAAAAGAAAGAAAAAATGAAAGAGGAAGAGGAAGAGATTTTAGAAAAAGAGAGAAAAGGAGAAAGAAAGAAACTGCAAAAGAAAGAAAAAAATGAAAGAGAAAGAAAGAGGAAGAGATTTTACAAAAAGAGAGAAAAGGAGAAAGAAAGACACAGCAAAAGAAAGAAAAAAAGAATGAAAGAAAGAAAGAGGAAGAGAAAGAGGGAGAGAGAATGGGATTCTTGTTTTATTGCCCAGGCTACAATACAGTCTAAAAATGGGTATTAAAAACCTCTTTTATGCCAGTAATTGTGTTTAACAATGGAGACAGAATTATTTTCAGCTTTAAGATATAATTGACTAACAAAAGTTGTATATATTTAACTTGAACAACTTGATATTTTGATATATGCATATACTGTGAAATAATCACTGCAATCAAATTAATTAATGTATGAATCACCTCACATAGTTACTGTTTCCATTTCTATTTTTTTTTTTTCATTTGTGTGTGTGTATGGCAAGAACTCTTAAGGTTTACCCTCTTAAAAATTTTTAACTATACCAGCAATGTTATTAACTATGGTGAGTATATACAAGGAACTTATATATACTCACATATATTTTTGATAACATTCCCTTATCAAATATTGGTTTGCACATGTTTTATTCCATTTTATAGGTTGTCTTTTCCCTTTGTCGTTTCCTTTGCTGTGCTGAAGCTTTTTATTTTGATGTAGTATCACCAGTCTATTTTTTTTCTTTGCTTTTGTTGTCTATGCATTTGAAGTTATGTTTAATCATTGTCAAGACCAGTGTCAAGAATGTTTCTTCCTATGTTTTCCTTTAGTAGTTTTATGGTTTCACCTCTTAAGTGTAAGTCTTTAATTCATGCAAAGATGTCATCAAAATACAAAAATCAGTGGTTTCTATACAATAATAATAAACTATCTGAGGAAAAAATTAACAGAACAATACCAATTAAAATAGCAAAATACACCTAGAAATAAACTTAATCAAAGAAGTGAAAGATTTGTACACTGAAAATTATAAAACAATTATGTAAAAATGCAAAGATGCTCCATGTTTATTGATTTGAAGAACTAATATTGTTAAAATGTCCATACCATTCAAAGTTATCACAGATTTACTTTAATCCCTGTCAAAATCCCAGTGGTATGCATTTTACAAGCATAAAAAATAATCTTAAAATTCACAAGGAATCAGAAAGGCCCCAGATAGCCAAAGTAATCTTAAACAAGAAAAATACAGCAAGAGGCATCATACTTCCTAATTTCAAAACATATTTAAAAGGTACATTTGTCAAAACAGTTTAGTACTGGCACAACAGACATAGACAAACGAAACAGAATAGAGAGCTCAGAAATAAATCTACACATTCACAGTCAACTAATCTTTGACAAAGGTGAAAGAACAATCAATGAATCTAAGCTTCCAATAATTCTTAGATTTACTATTATCTTATGTAGTATCCAGAAAGAAAAATTGTTGGGAATTTACTCTGGCACAATTATCCCTTGTCAAAATAGAATTTGAAAAATATTTACCTTCAATTATTAAATAAATATTTCTTGTATAGTTTGTATTAAAATTAAATAGATTATTTAATTGTTATTTACCTTGTAGATACAGGCTTGTTATTTATCTTGTTATTTACCTTGTAGATATAGACTTTGGAGTGGTTAATGTTTCAAGATATTCTAAATAAAAAATATGTTTCTGTCTAAGACAGAATGTTAATGTTTAAGTGCCAATAAATAATTTTAATGCTGAATTGCTTTAATTTTAACCTTTAAATTATAAAGCAAAACATAATCACACATACTTCCTCATACTTCCTGAGAACAATGCTAAGCAATTTTATGGTGTTATGTGTGCACATACATTGTATCGATCATGTTTTGTAACTTCTCTGCTACCTATATGTTTATATCTTCTTACACAATGATATCTCACATTCAGATGATTAGTATATGTATATATAATATACATATCATTTATCAGGATATAATCTATAGGAACAATAATTAAGAATATGGATGTGCAATTAGACCAATGAAACAGAATAGAAACTTTAGATATTCTTAAAATATTTGATTTATGATACACATGACCCTGAAGTTCAATGAAGAAAAAAATATAATCTCCGATTAATATTATTGAGTCACTTGGGTATTAGTATGTAAATAATGGATACTGATTTCTATCTGACACCATGCGCAAAGTGATTATAGATGTCACTGTGAGGAATAAAAGGAAAAATAGCCAGAAGAAAACATTTATACATTTATGAACTTAGAATGAGAAAGTATTTTAAAAATAAAACTCGAAAAACACTAAATGTAAAGAAAAACAATATACATCTACATACGGAAAGGGGACTTTATTAAAATTAAACATATATGTTTACCATTAGACATTAGGAGAGTATAAAATCAAATTCTAGTGTGGGAAATGACATTTTCAAGAAATATATCTGTAAAAGAACTGACATTCATAATATATAAAGAACTTCTACAACTCTATTGGTAAAACATAGACAACTCAGTGATAAATGAGTAAAACTCTGGAGTAGTTAATTCTCAAAAGAGGATATTCACATGGTTAATAAGTATATGTAATGATGCTTAACATTATTAGACATAAGGATATACAAATTGATATGATAATATACACTGTACATCCATTAAAATGAATAAAATAAAAAGTATTTGCAAGAATGCGATGCTACACTGGAACTCTCATTAACTGTTGCTTAGGGTGTAACAATTTCCAAAAATTGTTTCACAATATTTTCAAAGGCTGTATCCGTGCATACCCTGTGGACCAATAATTCACCTCCTGGAAATATACCCCACAGAAATGTATATGTATGTTCCCTCAAAAATTCATGCAGCTATTTTCATCACAACTTTAATCACAATAGCAAGAACAAAATAACTGGAATCAAGACAAATTTATACCCACATTAAAGCAGACACATAAATTATAGTATACCCATGTAATAGAATACTATTCAACACTAAATATAATTGAGCATCAGCCCACATATAAACGTGGGATTTAGAAAAAAGTTTTGCGCAGACCAAGTATATTGTATAATTTATTTGCAAAAGTTTTCAATGGAGAAAAAACTATACCGTTAGTGAGACTGGAAAGGTTCCCTTGTCCCCCTCGCAGGGTGTGCTATGGGGGTGTGGCTTGCTTCTTCAGTGTCCCTGCTACTCAAACCTCTAGGGGAGTATACAGATGGGCAGACTGTGGGTCTCCCACCACCCCATGGCAGTGTGGGTGTGTGTTACAGGGTGCTTTGTCGTCTATAGGCGGTTTATGTTAACCAGCTCAATTGGATCCACATTATTATCACAAGGACAAAGGGATTTCTGTAGCTCTCCACCCAATGGGGGAGCCAGAAGGGAGATGGTTTTCCCCTGGAGTTGGGCCGCTCTCCAACTGCCCCAGCCAAACTCCACCTCTTCCGGCCAGTTGATGGCGTGCTGGTGCCTGTCAGTGTGATCTTCTGCCAGGGTGCTTCTCTCCATGTTCTTGGGAGGAGCAGTCTCTTGCATCTTCTTCTGCGGATATGCTCTTCCGCCGATGCGCTCCTCTCAATGTCTGACTGCCTGTGTGTCTGCCCGCTACAGTCTTAGGTTTTTATAGGCCCAGGATGGAGGTGTGGCAGGCAGGGTGGTCTTGGGAAATGCAACATTTGGGCAGGAAGTGCCTTTCGTCACCTAGGTTCTGGTTATCTGTGGATGTTTACTTTATTTAAAAAATTGAGATGTACACTTAATTTGTGTATTTTTTGTATACAGAGATTAATGAATAGTTTTAGATCACTACAAAAACAAAAGATACGATGATTTGTTAGTGCTTACTATGAACCAGGCATTATTTCAAGTTATTTACATAAATTCACTCATTTAATGTTCCCGACCTTGTGAGGTAAGCGATTTTCCTCAGTTTAGCTGAGGGAAATGAGGCTTATAGTGATTAAGTAACTTACCTAAAGTTATGCAGCTAATGAGTTGTGCAGTCAAAATTGAAAACCCTATAGCCTAACTACAAAGCCTAAGTTCTTAACCACCATACTATATCTGAGAATGTAATTGTTCCTTTTGATGTTAATTTTTTAATTGAAAATTTCGTCTAGTCAGCAATTCCATATAAATTAATGTATCTAAATAGTAGCTTTTTGGTTTTGCTTGTTTTGTTTTCTTGAAATGCAGTTACTAAGAACAGGTTATCAATCCTACTTTTAGATTCATAACTAGAGAAATCTATCATGGAATTGAAGTAGATAAATGGAACAACTTGTATCTACTTCTAATCTTAGAAGCAAAATGTTCAGAAAGACGTTTTCGGTTTGTTTACTTTTTATCTTTATTTAAAAAATTGTAATGTTTAAAATATGTGGGTACATAGTAGATGTATGTATTTATGGGATATATGAGATATTTTGATACAGGTATACAATGCATAACAATCACATGGGAGTAAATGTGGTATCAATCACCTCAAGCATTTATCTTTTCTGTGTTTTACAAATAATCCAATGATACTCCTTTAGTTATTTTTAAATGCACAATAAATTATTGTTGACTGTAGTCATTCCCAGCACCTAATAACCATCATTTTGCTCTCTATCTATATGAGTTCAGTTGTTTTAATTTTAGCTCCTACAAATAAGTGAGGATATGCTAAGTTTGTCTTTCTGTGCCTGGCTTATTTCAGATAACATAATGACTTCCAGTTTCATTCGTGTTGTTGCAAATGACAGGATCTAATTCTTTTTTAATGGCTGAATGTGTGTATATGTTCCACGTTTTCTTTATCCATTCATCTGCTGATGGACACTTAGATTGATTACAAGTCTTGGCTACTGTAAACAGTGCTGTAACAAATGTGGGAGTGCAGATATTTCTTTGATATACCGAATTCATTTATTTTGGGTATATATCAAGCAGTAGGATTGCTGGATCGCATGGTAGCTCTATTTTTAGTTTTTTGAGGAATCTCTAGATTGCCCTCCATATTGGTTAAACTAATTTACATTCCCCAGAGTTTACAAGCATTCCCATCTCCACATCCCTGTCAACATTTGTTATTGCCAATTTTTATGTACCAGCCATTTTAACTGGAGCAAGATGATATCTCATTGTAGTTCTGCTTTGCATTTTTCTGATGATCAATGATGCTAAGCACCTTCTTATGCCTGTTCGCCATTTGTGTGTCTTCTGTTGAGAAATGTCTATTCAGATATTTTTACCACTTTTAAAACAGATTATTATAATTACTCATAGATTTTTGTTAGCTCCTTATATGTTCTGGTTTTTAACTCTTTGCCATGTAAGTAGTTTGTAGATATTTTCTCCCATTCTGTGGGCTGTCTCTATACTCCGTTCACTTTGTCCTTTGCTGTGCTTTTTAACTTAATGTGCTTCCGTTTGTACATTTTTGCTTTGGCTGCCTGTGCTTGTAGGGTATTTTTAAAGAAATTATTGTTCAATTTAATATCTTAAAGAGTTTCCCAAATGTTTCTTTTTTCAGTAGTTTCATAGATTGAGGTCTTAGATTTAAGTCTTTAATTCATTTTGATTTAATATTTGTATATGGTGAGATATAGGACTTTAGTGTCATTTTTCTGCCTATAAATGTTCAGTTTTCTCAGCATAATTTTTTGAAGTGACTATCCTTTCCCCAATGTACGTTCTTGACATGTTTGTTGAAAATGAGTTGAGTGTGGATTTATAACTTTATTACTGGGTTCTCTGTTCTGTTTCATTGATTCATGTGTCATTTTTTATGCCATTACCGTGCTGTTTTGCCTACTATTGTTCTGCATTATGATTTGAAGCCAGGTAATGTGATTCTTCCAGTGTTGTTCTTTTTGCTCAGGATAGCTTCAGCTACTCTGGGTCTTTTGTGATTCCATATTAATTTTACAGTAGTTTCTGTGAAGAATGTTATTGGTAATTTGGTAAAAATGGCATTGAATCTGTAGAATGCTTTGGGTAGTATAGACATTTTAACAATATTGATTCTTCCTAACTATGAATGTAGGATAACTTTCCATTTTTTTGGTGTTCTCTTCAATTTTATTGCGAGGGTGTTTTATAGTATTCATTGTAGAGACCTTTCACTCCTTTGGTAAGTTAATTCCTAGGTATTTTATTTTATCTGTAGCTATTGTAAATGGAATTACTTTCTTGATTACTTTTTCAGATTATTTGGTGTTGGCATATAGAAATGCTCCTGATGTTTTGCATGTTAATTTTGTATCCAGCAACATTATGGTATTTGTTCATCACTTCATATATATATATATATATATATTTTTTTTTTTTTGCTAGAGTCTTTAGTTTTTTCCAAAGACTTAAAGACTTAAAGAATCTAAGACTTGTCTGCAAACAAGGATAACTTGCTTCTTCCTTTCCAGTTTGTATGCTCTTTTTCTTCTCTGATTATTGTAGCTATGACTTCCTATACTGTGTTGAATACTAGTACTGAAAGTGGGCATCCTTTTCATATTCAGTTCTTAGAGGAAAGACTTTCAGTATTATACCAGCTGTGGTTTCATCACACATAGCTTTTATTGTGTGAAGGTATGTACCTTGTATACCCAGATTTGTATGAATTTTTGTCATGAAAGTATGTTGAATATTATCTAGTGGTTTTTCAGCACCAATTGAAATAATCATACAAATTTTTCCTTTATTCTGTTGATATGATGTATCACATAGACTGTTTTGCATAGGTTGGACCATGGTTGCATCCCAGGGATAAATTCCACTTATCATGAATAATCATGAAGATCATGAAAAATGATCTTTTTAGTATGTTATTGAATTTAATTGGCTAGCATTTTGGTAACCATTTTGCATCAGTATTCAACAGGGATATTGACAGGTAGGATGATTTTTACGTGTCTTTGGTTTTGGTGTAGGGTAATATTTGCCACATAGAATATGTTTAGAAGTATTCCCTCTTTTGTTATTGTTGGACTAGTTTGAGTGTGATTTATATAACCTCTTCTTTAAATGTTTTGATATACTTTAGCAGTGAAAAGATTGGGTCCCAGAATTTTCTTTACTGGGAGAGTTATTTTACTGTGGCTTCAATCTCACTAAATATTTTTGATCTATTAAGCTTTTGAATTTATCCATGGTTCAAATTTGGTAGACTGTATATAATTATTAGTTTTTTGTTTTTTTTTTTTAGTTTTTACAATTTACTGGCATATAGTTGCTCACTGTAGCCCCTAATAAGCCTTTGAATGTCTGCAGTATCAGCTGTGATGCCTAATTTTTTAACTCTGAATTTATTTCTGTCTTCTTTATTTTGTTAACTTAGTCTGGCTAAAGGTTTGTTGATTTTGTTTACCTTATCAAAAAACTTACTTTTTATTTTGTTGGACTTTGTATTGTTTCCTTTATTTCAATTTCATTTATTTCTGCTTGATCTTTATTACTTATTTTCTTCTAATAATATTGAGTTTGGATTGCTCTTCTTTTCTGATTCTTTAAGATACATGATTAGCTTGCTTATTTGTAGTTTTTAAATTTTTCATGTAGGCACTTGCAGTGATAGCCTTTCCTCTTAATACTCTCTTTAGTGTACCCCATAGGTTTTGGTATGTTGCATTTCTGTTATTTGTTTCAAGACATTTTTAAGTTTTCTTTCTAATTTCTTTATTAATGCACCAGGTATTCAGCAGTATATGGTATAATTTCCATGTGTTCACAAAATTTCCAAAATTCTTATTACTGATATATAGTTTTATTTAATTTTCTTCAGAGAAGATGCTTAATATGGTTGATTTTTTCTGAATTTTTAAGACGTTTTATGGATAATACATGGTCTATTCTTGAGAATAATCCATGTACTTTGGGAAGAATGTGTATTTTTCAGTTGTTGGATGAAATGGTCTGTAAATATTTATTAGTTTCATTCTGTCTATAGTACAAATTAAGTCTATTTTTTTTCTGTCTGGATGATCTGTACTACATGAAAAGTGGGGAGCTGAAGTCTCCAGCTATTATTTTACTGGAGTCTCTCGCTTTACCTCTAATAACACTCACTTTATGTATCTAAGTTCTCCAGTGTTATGTGAATATATATTTAAAAGTATTACCCCCTTGCTGATTTGGCCCCTTTATCATTATAAAATGACCTCCTTTATCATTTTTATTATTTTTGCCTTAAGGTATATTTGTCAAATGTAAGTATAGCTACTTCTAATTTTTTGGGTTTTCATTTGCCTGGGATATCTTTTTTTATTTTTATTTTTTATTTTATTTTTAGTCTATGCGTATCTCTATAGGTGAAGTATGTTTCTTGTAGGCAACGGATTGTGGGTCTTATTTCATTATCTGTTAAGCCACTCTATTCTATTTGATTAGAGTGTTTAGTCCATTTACATTCTTTGTTATGATTGATAAATAATGGCATGGTCCTGTCATTTTATGTGTTGTTTCTGGTTGTTTTGTTATCTTTTCTTCTTCTTTTCCTTCCTGTCTTTCTTTTAGTGAAGATGATTTTCTATGACAGTGTGGAATATGGTTTGGCTCTGTGTCTCCACACAAATCTCACCTTGAATTGTAATCCCCAGAATCACTATGTGTTAAGGGCATGAACAGGTGGAGGTAATTGAATCATGGGGGAGGTTCACCCATGCTGTTCTTGTGATAGTGAGTCTCATGAGATCTGATGGTTTTATAAACATTTGGCATTTCTCCTGCTTGTACTTATTCTCTCTACTGCTGCCCTGTAAAGAGATGTCTTCTACCATAATTGTAAGTTTCCTGAGGCTCTCCAGTCATGTGGAACTCTGAGTCAATTAAACCTCTTTCCTTTATAAATTACTCAGTCTTGGCTATTTCTTCATCGCAGCATAAGAATTAACTAATACAATGTTTTAATTTCTTGTTTTTTATTTTTTGTATACTTATTGTATGTTTTTTGATTTAAGGTTTCCATGAGGCTTGCAATGTTATATTATAACCTATTATTTTAAACTGATGACAACTTAAATCATATTGCATAAAAAAGCAAGAAGAAAACTAATAAAAAATGTACAATTTAACTTCATGCCCGTTTCCTATGTTTTTGTTTTGTCTATTTATATCTTAGTGTACTGTCTATGCCCTGAAAATTTGTTGTAGTTATCATTTTTATTGGTTTATATCTTAGTCTTTCTGTTTGAGATATGAGTAGTTTACACACCACAATTGCAGTGTTATAGTTATCAGTGTTTTGTTTTGTTTGCTTACTTGTTTTTGAGATAGAGTTTCACTTTTGTCACCGAGGCTGGAGTGCAATGGTGCAATCTCAGCTCACTGCAACTTTCGTCTTCTGGGTTCAAGCAATTCTCCTGCCTCAGTTTCCTGAGTAGCTGGGATTACAGACCTCCACCACCATACCCAGCTAACTATTTAATTTTTACCAGAAATGGGATTTCACCATGTTGGCCAGGCTGGTCTCAAACTCCTGACCTTAAGTGATCAGACAACTTGCACCTCTCAAAGTGCTGGAATTATAGGCATGAGCCACTGCATCCCACCATCAGTGTTTTTTTAAAGTATTTATTTTTACCTGTGAGTTTTGTACCTTCAAATAATTTCTTATTGTTCACTATTGATTTTTTTCTTTTTAATTGAAGAAATTTTATCATTTATTGTAGGACAGGTCTAGTGTTGATATAATTCCTCTGCTTTTATTTTTCTGGGAAAGTCTTTATTTCTCCTTATGCCTGAAAGATAACTTCACTGGTTATAGTATGCTAGGTAAATCTATTTATTTTATTCAGCACTTTAAAAATGTCATGTTTCTCATGGCATGTAAGATTTTTACTGAGAAGTGTGCTGTCAGACATACTAGAGCCTCATTGATGCTATTTTTTCTCTTGTTACTTTTAGGTCCCTTTCCTTATCCATGATATTTGGGAGTTGATCATTAAGTTCTTTAAGGTAGTCTCATTTGGCTTAAATCTTCTTAGCATTCTATAACCTTCTTGAACTTGAATATTGATGTATTTTGCTAGTATTTGGAAATTCTCTGTTATTATAGCTTTGAATACACTGCCTACTCCTATCTCTTTTTCCTAAGTTATCTTTAAGGCCAAAAACTCTTAGATTTTTACTTTTGAGGTTGTTTTTTTATATGTTGTAGACATAGTTTATTCTTTTTAAATTATTTTATCTTTTGTCTCTTCTGTGTATTTTCAAATAGCCTGTCTTCAAGCTGATTAATTCTTTTTCTGCTTCACAAATTCTGCTGGTAAGATATTCTGATTCATTATTCAGTATGCCAACTGCATTTTTGAGCAAGAAAATTTCTGTTTGATTCTCTATTTTTAACTGATTTTTTTTTCTGTTTTTGTTTTTTAATTATATTTTAAGTTATGAGATACATGCCCAGAATGTGCAGGTTTGTTACATAGGTATATACGTGGCATGGTGGTTTGCTGCACCCAACACCCCATTATCTACATTAGGTATTTCTCCTAATGATATTCCTCCTCTTGCATCCCAACCCGTAACAGGACCTAGTGTGTAATGTTCACCTTCCTGTGTCCATATATTCTCATTGTTCAACTCTCACTTATCAGTGAGAACATTTGGTGCTTGGTTTACTGTTCTAGTGTTAGTTTGCTGAGAATGATGGTTTCCAGCTTCATCTATGTCCCTGCATAGGACAGAAACTCATCCTTTTTGTATGGCTGCATGGTATTCAGTGGTATATATGTGCCACATTGTCTTTATCCAGTCTATCATTGATGGGCATTTGGGTTGGTTCCAAGTCTGCTATTTTGAGTAGTCCTGCAATAAACATATGTACACATGCATCTTTATAGCAGAATGATTTATAATCCTTTGGGTATATACCAAGTAATAGAATTAATAGGTTAAATGATATTTCTGGTTCTAGATCCTTGATGAATCTAGAACTCTCTTCTACAATGGTTGAACTACTTTACACTCCCACCAACAGTATAAAAGTATTCCTGTTTCCCCATATCCTCCCCAGCTTCTGTTGTTTCCTGACTTTTTAATGATTGTCAGTCTAACTGGTGTGAGATGGTATCTCATTGTGGTTTCAATTTGCATTGCGCTAGTAACCAGTGATCGTGGCTTTTTTTTTTCATATGTTTGTTGGTCACATAAATGTCTTCTTTTGAAAAGTGTCAGTTCATATCCTTTGCCCACTTTATGATGAAGTTGTTTGTTTTTTCTTATAAATTTAAGTTTCTTGTAGATTCTGGATATTAGCTCTTTGTCAGATGGATAGATTTCAAAAATCTTCTCCCATTCTGTAGGTTGCCTGTTCACTCTGATGGTGGTTTCATTTGCTGTGAAGATGCTCTTTAGTTTAATTAGGTCCCATTTGTCAATTTTGGCTTTTTTACAATCGCTTTTGGTATTTTAGTCATGAAGTCTTTGCCCACGCCTATGTCCTGAATGGCACTACTTAGGTTTTCTTCTAAGGTTTTCATGGTTTTAGGTATGACATTTAAATCTTTAATACATCTTGAGTTAATTTTTGTATGAGATGTAAATAAGGGGTTCAGTTTCAGTTTTCTGCATACGGCTAGCCAGTTTTCCAAACGCCATTTATTAAATAGGGAATGCTTTCCCCATTGCTTGTTTTCTCAGGTTTTTAAAAGATCAGATGGTTGTAGATGAGTGATGTTATTTATGAGGCCTCTGTTCTCTTCCATTGGTCTATATATCTGTTTTGGTATGAGTACCATGCTGTTTTGGTTACTGTAATCTTATAGTATAAAGTCAGGTACAGTGATGCCTCCAGCTTTGTTCTTTTTGCTTAGGATTGTCTGGGCTATATGAGCTCTTTTTTGGTTCTATATGAAATTTAATGTAGTTTTTTCTAATTATGTGAAGAAAGTCAATGGTAGCTTGGTAGCAATAGCATTGAATCTACAAGTTACTTTGGGCAATATGGCCATTTTCACGATATTGATTCTTCCTATCCATGAGCATGGAATGATTTTCCATTTGCTTGTGTCCTCTTTTATTTCCTTGAGCAATGGTTTGTAGTTCTCCTTGAAGAGGTCCTTCACATCCCTTGTAAGTTGTATTTCTAGGTATTTTATTTTCTTTGTAGCGATATGAATGGGAATTCACTCATGATTTGGCTCTCTGTCTATTATTGATGTATAGAATGCTTGTGATTTTTGCACATTGATTTTGTATCTTGAGACTTTGCTGAAGTTGCTTATCTGCTAAGGAGTTTTTGGGCTGAGATGACGGGGTCTTCTAAATATACAATCACGTCATCTGCAAACAGAGATAATTTTACTTCCTCTTTTCCTATTTGAATGCCTTTTATTTCTTTCTCTTGCCTGATTGCCCTGGCCAGAACTTCTAAGACTATGTGGAATAGGAGTGGTGAGGGAGGGCATCCTTGTCTTGTACTGGTTTTCAAAACAAATTCTTCCAGATTGTGCACATTCAGTATGATATTGGCTGTGGGCTTGTCATAAATAGCTCTTATTATTTTGAGATATGTTCCATTAATACAAAGTGCATTGAGTGTTTTTTAGCATATAGGGATGTTGAATTTTCTCAAAGGCCTTTTCTGTATCTATTGAGATAATCACATGGTTTTTGTCATTGGTTCTGTTTATGTGGTAGATTACATTTATTAATTTGTGTATGTTTGACCAGCCTTGCACCCCAGGAATGAAGCCAACTTGATTGTGGTGGATAAGCTTTTTAATGTGCTGCTGTATTCAATTTGCCAGTATTTCATTGAGGATTTTCACATCGATGTTCATCAGGGATACTGGCCTGAAATTTTCTTTTTTTGTTGTTTCGTTGCCAGGTTTTGGTATCAGGATGATACTGGCCTCGTGAAATGAGTTAGGGGAGGAGTCCCTCTTTTTTCATTGTTTGAAACAGTTTTAGAAGGCATTGTACCACCTCCTCTTTGTAACTCTGGTAGAATTTGGCTGTGAATCCCTCTGGTCCTGGGTTTTTTTTTTTTTTTTTGGTTGGTAGGTTATTAATTACTGTCTCAATTTCGGAACTTGGTATTGGTCTATTCAGGGATGTGACTTCTTCCTAGTGTAGTCTTTGGAGGGTGTATTTGTCAAGGAATTTATCCATTTCTTATTTGCAAAGAGGTGTTTATAGTATTCTCTGATGGTCATTTGTATTTCTGTTACATCAGTGGTGATATCCCTTTTATCATATTTCATTGCATATATTTGATTCTTCTTTCTTCTTTATTAATCTGGCTACTGGTTTATTTTGTTAATCTTTTAATAAAAAACAGCTCCTGGATACATTGATTTTTTTGAAGGATTTTCATGTCTCTATCTCTTTCAGTTCTACTCTGATGTTAGTTATTTCTTGTTTTCTGCTAGCTTTTGAATTTGTTTGCTCTTGCCTCTTTAATTCTTTTAAAAATAATGTTAGAGTGTTGATTTTAGATCTTTCCCACTTTCTCATGTGGGCATTTAGTGCTATAAATTTTCCTCTTAACACTGCTTTAGGTGTGTCTCAGAGATTCTGGTACATTTTCTCTTTGTTCTCACTGGTTTCAAATAACTTATTTATTTCTGCATTAATTTTGTTATTTACCCAGTAGTCATTCAGGAGCAGGTTGTTAAGTTGTATATGTAGTTGTGGGGTTTTGAGTGAGTTTCTTAATCCTGAGTTCTAATTTGATTTCACTGTGGTCTGAGAGACTGTTTGTTATGATTTTCATTCTTTTGCATTTGCTGAGAAGTATTTTACTTTTATTTATGTGGTCAGTTTTAGAATAAGTGTGATGTGGTAATAGGAAAAATATATATTCTTTTGATTTGTGGTGGGGAGTTCTGTAGGACCACAGGAACCCCTTGATGCTCTGCTCCAGTGTGGCTGAGCTGGTAGCTAAGTTTCATAATAAAGTCCTCTTTACTATTTCCTCTCCTTTTCTCAAGCAGAAGGAATCCCTTTCTATTGTCACCATAGCTGGGAATGTGCTGGTTCATGCCTGAAACCAACAAGTCTCAAAGTCTCATCCAAGGCTCAAAGTGAATACTGCCTGGGTACCACTCCTAATTATTCATGGCCCATAGGCTGTTTCATCAGTATGTGATGAATCCTGCCAGCAATGGGTGCTTCCCTTTAAAGTAGCAGGTTCCCTTTTTTTCCAGGGTGTGTTTAGAAATGTCACCCTGGTGCTAAGGCCTGGAATAAGAGCCTCAGGACCTGCCAGGTGCTCTATTTTTCTGTGGTTGAGCTGGTATCCAAGTTGTAAGACAAAGTTTTCTTTACTCTTCACACTACTCTCTTCAAACAAAGAACTAGTCTCTTGGAGCTGCAAGCCACACTTCCTGGGGTTGGGGGAACTGTGGCACAAGCACTGA
This sequence comes from Cheracebus regulus, assembly GCA_963574635.1. NCBI lineage: Eukaryota > Metazoa > Chordata > Mammalia > Primates > Pitheciidae > Cheracebus > Cheracebus regulus. The sequence goes on from CAUYQU010014863.1 coordinate 14,407, forward strand.
CTTGGCCACTGGCATTGGTCTCTCACTAGGAAGAACTCAGATTTCTACTACTGGCATAGGCAGTTCCCCTCTGGCTAAAGCTGGTTTAAATACTTTCTAGAGATGCTAGCTGAGTTCTGCCTATTGTTGCTTTCCACTGTGACGAAAGCACTGAGTTCCAATGCAAAGTTCCATAATCATTGCAATCTCCCTCCTCCAGTGCAAATGTTATTTCTCCATGCCATGTGGCTGCTGCAAAGAATGGGAGAGGGGTGGTGATGGCAAATAAAGACTCACATGGCAAATCAAGACTCGATTTCCTGACCAAGCATAGTGGCCTATGCCTGTAGTCCTAGCACTTTAGGAGGCTGAGGTGGATGGGTTACTTGAACCCAGGAGTTTGAGACCAGCCCGGGCAACACAGTAACACCCTGTCTCTACAAAAAAAAAGGAAAAAAAACTACAAAAATTAGCTTAGCGTGGTGACTTTGGCCTATAGTCCCAGCTACTCAGGAGGCTGAGGTGGGAGGATCACTTGATCCCGGGAGGTCAAGGCTGTAATGAGTCTAGATCGTATGACTGCATTCCTGCCTGCATAACAGAGTGAGACTCTCCGTGAAGTTTTTGTGTGTGTGTGTGTGTGTGCATGGATAGTTGTTCAATTTGATGTTCCTGTGTGAAGAACAATTGGTAGAGGCTACTATTTGCCATTTTACTTTGGCTCCTCCTATGTATCTTTTTCCTATGAATTTGATTCCATTGCTTTTAATATGTTTTAAGTTTTTCTTTCACATCAAACAGTGGATCAAAAGCCTATAATTTATTTCTCATTCAACTGAAAGCCCCAGGTGATGGCAAGATTGTGTATATATATAAGTAACTTACCAATAACAATTTCAATTTTCTTATTGAAGCAACTTCTAAATAGATTAATTTGAGTTTTCATAAAAAGTAGCACTGTAGACATTATTTTTTTGAGAAATAATCTGTTTTGTCCTTTATAAAGAAAAACATGATTCTCATTCTTTAAAAAGTCGGCCATGACACTTAAAATTGTATATCTGTTTTCCTATTTTTGTTTTCACGTGTATATAGTGTTTAGTATATGAAATTACTAAAATCACACTTGTAACCACTTTGAAGTGTACAATTCAGTGGCACTAAGTGCATTCACTTGGAGTGCACTTAATCACTATCCACCTCCAGAACATGTTCATCATTCTAACCTGAAACTTGTACCGAATTAAACCACAATTTGCAAATTCCCACTTCACCCAGCCCCTGGTAATTACCTTATTTTTCCTCTCTCTGAATTTCACTATTCTATGTACCTCACATAGGGAGAATCACAGAGTATTTGCCCTTTTATATATGGATAATGTCAACATAATATTTTGAAGTTCTTCCATGTTGTAGCATGTATCAGATTTTCATTCCTTTTGATGGATGAATAGTTTTTCATTACATTTCTAAATTACATTTTGTTTATCCATTCATTTATTAATGGATATTTGGGTTCTTTTACCTTTTGGCTATTGTGAATAATGCTTTTGTTAATGATGTATATAAATCTATTCAAGTTCCCGCTTTCAGTTTTTTTTATAGTCATGAGTAAAATTACAAGACCATATGAAAATTCTCTGTTTGATTTTTTATGGAACCATCATACTATTTTCTGCAGTGGCTAAACCAATTTATATTCTCACCAGCAATTGTCAGTAGTTTCAATTCCTCCATATCTTTTTCAAAATTATTTTCATTTTCTTAAATAGTAGCGATGCTAATAGTTGTAAAGTGATATCTCATCATTTTGATTTGCATTTCTCTAATAATCAGTGATGTTGAACATCTTTTAATTTACTCACTGGCCATTTGGATGTATTTTTAGAAGAAATGTCTATTGAAGCCATTTGAGCATTTTTAATTGAGTTGTTCAGTTTCTGTTATTTAGTTGTGGGAGTTTTAAATATATTCTAGATATTAATCACTTCTTAAATATATACTTTATAAATATTTTGTGCCATTCTGTAAGATGCCTTTCATTCTTGATAGTTTCCTTTTATGCACTATGATTTTCATTTTGATAAAGTCCAAATACCTACTTTTTCTATTGGTGCCTGTGCTTCTTGCTGTTATACCCAAAACATCATTATCAGAGACGTTGTCATTTAGTTTATTCCCCATGTTTTTTTCTCTAAGAGTTTTACAGTTTTATACAATTTTATTTTTATGTTTTATTTTTTAAAACTTTATTTATGTTCTTATATTAAGGGTTTTGATTCATTATCAGTTAATTTCTGTGTATGGTATAAGGTAAAGGTCCAACTTCATTCTTTTGTATGTATATATCTAGTTTCTCCAGCACCATTTTCTGAAAAGACTGCCTTTTCCCTTTTGAATGGGTCTCAGGACCCTTGTCAAAAATCACTTGACTGTGCATAAAGAGGTTTATGTCAGAGCTCTTTATTATCTTCCATTGGTTAATAAGTCTGTTTTTATGCCAACACTATCCATTCTTTTCTTATTACTATAGATTTTTAATAAATTTTGAAATCAAGAAGTTGAAGACTGCCAATTTTGATCTTTATTTGCAGAATTGCTTTTATTATTTGGAGCACTATTTGGTTTTGCGTCAATTTTAGAATCAGATTTTTATTTCTGTAAAAAACATCATTGGGGCTTTGAAAGGCATTGCATTGGCTCTTTAGAACACTTTTAGTAGTATTGTAGTATTCACCTTTTAATACTATTAAATCTTACAATTAATGAACAGTGGATACCTTTACATTTATTTGTCCTCCAGGTAGACTAATCTTCATAAGTATTTGTCCTCATTAATTTTATTCATCAATGTTTTGTAGTTTACAATGTACAGATATTTTTCCTCTTGGGTTGCATTTATCCTAAATATCTAGTTCTTAATGCTAGTGTAGATGGAATAGTTTTCATAATTTTATTTTCAGATTGTTCATTATTACTGTATAAAAACACACTAATTTTTGCTTGTATTTTTTTATCCTACAAATTTGCTGAATTTATTAGTTTATTAGTTCTAACACTTCTTTTGTAGAACTATTAGAGTTTCCAATATGTAAGAATATGTCATCTGTCAATAGACATAATTCACTTTTACCTTTCTGATTTAGAGGTATTTTATTTCTTTTATTTACCTTATTGCTCTGGCTAGGTCTTTTGGTAGCATGTTGGATAGAACTGGCAAGAACTGGCATGCTTATCTGGTTTCTGATCTTAGAGGAAAAGTTTTCATTTGTTTTGTTCACCATTGGGTGTGCTATCTGTTGTATTTATTTATAAAAATAACCTTTATTAAGGTGAGAATGCTTTCTTTTGTTGAGAGTTTTTGTTGTCAAAGTATTTTGAATGTTGTAAAATGCCGTTTATGCATCAATTCAAATCATCAGTTTCCACACCTTCATTCGCTCTGTGGTGTATTGATTTTTACATGTTTAACCAAAGTGCATCTCAGAAATAAATATCACTTTGTGGGGGTGTATAATCATTTAAATATGTTGTTTAATTTCACTTGCTAGTATTTTTTAGAATTTTTGCACAATAATCATAAGGGCTATTGGTCTGTACTTCTTCTTTTTGTAGTGTTTTTGATTTTGTTATCATGATAATTCTAACCACACAGAATAATTTAGGAAGTTCCAGGTCTTCAAATTTTTGTAAGACTTTGAGAAAAAATGGTTTGCTGTCTTCTTTTGACTGTTGGTGGAATTCAACAGTGAAGCTGTCTGATCCCAAAGCTTTTCTTTTGGGGAAATTTTTAATTAAGATTCAATCTACTTACTTGCTATAGTTCTATTCAGATTTTCCTTTTTATGTACATTTTCACTTTATTTAGCTATTTAGAGAGTGCCCTAATTTCCACTTGCCATAGAAGTATATGATGTTTTCCATTGTCTACATCCTTGCCAATTGTTTGTATTGTTTGACTTTAAAATCTTTTCCAATCTAGGCAGGGTGTGGTGGCTCACATCTGAATCCCAGCACTTTGGGAGGTTGAGGCAGGCAGATCACCTGAGGTCAGGAGTTTGAGACCAGCCTAGCCAGCATGGTAAAACCCCTTGTCTCCTAAAATTACAAAAATTAGCCATGTGTGATGGTGCATGCCTGTAATCCCAGCTACTCAGGAGACTGAGGCAGGAAAATCGCTTTAACCTGGCAGGTTAAAGGTTGCAGTGAGTCAAGACTGCACCAATGCACTCCAGTTTGAACAAAGAGTGAGACTCTATCTCAAAAAATAAAAAGTTTCCCAATCCAAATGCTGTGAAAGAGGAAATAATATTTATTTTTAATTTAATTTTTCACATTTACAACAAAATTATATATATTTATCAGCTACGATGACATGTTATGATACATGTATACATTTTGGAATGATTAAAACAGGCTATTCATGTTTTCTATTACCTCTACATTCAATCTCGGTAGGTGTTTCTAGGAGTTTGTTCATTTCATTTTGGTTATATCATTTGTTGGTGTACATTTACTCATAGTACTTTAGCATCCTTTTTATTTCTGCAAAAGCAGTTTTAATGTTCCTGCCCATTTCTGATTTTAATTACTTTAGTATTCTGTCTTTTTTCCTAGTCAGTTTATTTAAAATCTTTGTGTTGACTTTTATTAAGGATCAAATTTCTGTCTCATCATTTTTCCCTATTGATTTTTGGTTTTTAAAAATCTTTTCTCTAATCAATATTATTCCCTTCATTTTTCTAAATTCGGGATGAGTTTTTCTTTTTATAATTTATTAAGGTGTAGTCTTAAATTATTTAATTGAGATATTTCTTCTTTTTATGTAAGTATTTACAGCTATAACTTGTCCTGTTAGCACCACTTCTACTGTTTTCTATGAGTTTTATTGTGTTTTATTTTCATTTGTCTGAAGATACTCTCTAATTCCCATTATTTTCTTTCCTGGCCCTTTAGTTGTTAGAAGAGTGTTTAATTTCTAGGTTGGTGCAAAAGTAATCGAGGTTTCAGACAGTGAATTTTAAATCATTATAACTAGGCTCAAGCACATCTTTATTAATCAAAATAAGAAGCATTACAATTAATGCATTTTTGCGAATGAGAAATAAGTTTGTTTATTTCCTGTAGCATAAAAATCCATGCTAAGGATTCAAGAAACTCTTGGAAAGCATTTTCTGCATCCTGCTGGTTGTGGAAGCGTTTTCCCTGCAAAAAGTGGTCGAGATGCTTGAAGACATGGTAGTTTGTTGCCAACAGGTCAGGTAAATGTGGCAGATGAGGCAAAACTTAACAGCCCCATTCATTCAGCTTTTAAAGTGTTGGTTGTGCAACGGGTGTCTGGGCATTGTTGTGAAGAAGAACTGGGCCCTTTCTGTTCACCAACGCAGGCTGCAGGCATTGCAGTTTTTAGTGCAGCTCATGGATTTGCTGAGCATACTTCTCATATGAAATTGTTTCGCCCAGGATTCAGAAGCAGTAGTAAATCAGACCAGCAGCAGACCACCAAACAGTGATTACGATCATTTTTTGGTGCAAGTTTGGCTTTGGGAAGTGGTTTGGAGCTTCTTCTCAGTCCAACCACTGAGCTGGTGGTCCTACAAATTTCACTTTTCGCGCCTCATGATGTAATCAAGAAGTGGTTCACTGTTGCACAGAATAAGAGAAGATGACACTTCAAAATCATGATTTTTTTTGATATTCAGTCAGCTCAAGAGGCACCCACTTATCGAACTTTTTCGCCTTTCCAGTTTGCTTCAAAGGCTGAATGATCTTAGGACGGTCAACGTTGAGTTCTTCAGCAACTTCTCACGGAGTTGCAAGAGGATCAGTTTTGATCATTGCTATCAGTTTGTTGTTGTCAACTTCCAATGGCTGGCCACTATACTCTTCATCTTCAAGTCTCTCATCTCCTTTGTATACCTGTGTAAGAAACCTGCACAATCTGCACGTGTACCCCAAAACTTAAAGTATGAAAAAAAGAACATCAAGAAGGAATAAGTATAGTTAAAAATTTTTTAAAAAAGAAAAACTTTTTGAACCACCATTGCACTGTACGTTCACAGTTCTTGGGCCAACTGATGTTGCAAGTTGTCTCTGCTGTTTTATGGCCCATTTTGAACCTGAATAAGAAAATCACTCGAATTTTCTTGTTGTCTAATATCATTTCCATAGTCTAAAATAAACATAAAATAAACAACAAAGATTCAGTCATTAGCAAAACAAAGGAAGAAATACCCATTAAAATGATGTACAACATAACCACATTTATTTAAGAATGTATTTCAATATCAAACAGCAAATTGCAACAATGAAAAAACCACAAATACTTTTGCATCAACCTGATGTTTATAAATTTTCACCTCTTCTTCTTTTGTTTTTGTTTCTTTTTTTAGTTTCATTTAATGGTGTTCAGAATAAAATACTTCATATGATTTCAGATTTTAAAAATTCATTAAAAGTTGATTTGTAGCCTAACGTATGGTATGTACTGGACAGCATTCCATGTGTACTTGTGAAAAGTGTGCATTCTACATTTGAGTAAAATGTTCCATATATGTTGTTTAGGTGCATTTGGTTTATAATATTGTTCAAACTGCCTTTATCTTCTGTTTTTTCTGTTATTGCAAATAGGCTACTGAAGCCTTCAATTATTATTTTTGGGCTGCCTATTGCTTCTGTCGAATCTGTCAATGTTTACAGCATATATTTAAAAGTTCTGATGTTTTATGCATATGTTTGTAATTTTTGCATCTCCTGGGCGAATTTATTATTTTATTAATGTATAAAAAACTTATTTGTTTTTTATAAAAATGTTTGTCTTAAATTCTATTTTGACTTAATGTAATATTGTCACTTCCCCGCTTTTTTTGTTACTATTTGCATATCCTTTTATGTTCCTCATTTCTTCCATTATTCCCCCAGTCCCCATGGTCCATTGAATCATTCTTATGCCTTTGCATACTCATTCCTCAGCTTTCACATATCAGTGAGAATATACCATGTTTGGTTTTCCATTCCTGAATTACTTCGCTTAGAATAATAGTCTCCAATCTCATGCAGGTTGCTGCAAATGCCATTCCTTTTTCTGACTGAGAGTTTTTATCATAAAGAGATGCTGAATACTGTCAAAAGCTTTCTCTGCATCTATTGAGATGATCATGCGATTTTTGTTATTAATTCTGTTTATGTGGTGTGTCACATTTACAGACTTGTGTATGTTAAATTATCCTGGCATCCCTGGTATGAATCCCATTTGATCATTGGTGGATTATCTTTTTGATCTGTTGATGGAGTCAATTAGCTAAGATATCGGTCTGTAGCTTTCTTTTTTGGTTATGTCTTTTCCTGGCTGCGGTGCTGGTTTTATAGAATGAATTAAGAAGGGTTCCTTCTTTATCTTGTGGAAGTGTGACCTTAATCACGTCGGGATCGCCACCTGTGACCTCGATCATATTGGGGTCACAACCACTAGGAGGCCTTAATGCCATAGCCAATACTACTAGTTGGCATGCTTGTATAAGTTCCCCAACTGTGACTGCTTTTCCACTGACTGCCTGCATTGCTTGCTGGCAATCCACATTAGCATTTTCAAAAGCCAATTGCAACAATAAAATATTCACAACCTGATCATGACTAATTTGTCTTTTAACTGCCGGAGTTAAAAGATGAATACATTCAGCAAATGGCTTCTGAGGTCCTTGACACATTTCCAAAGACCCCTGCTGAGCTCCACTCTGGGGAATTCAGTCTCGGGTCGTAAGAGCACACAAAGAAACTTGATTATAGTCCTGGGGATCAAAATCTAGTTGTTGTACCTGGGCATGAGGACCCTTCCCCTGGAGCATAGCAGCTGTTATGTCTTGCCCTGCCACCTGATTCCTTTTGGCTTGTTGTTCACACAACTCATTACGTTCTGCCCTCCCAAGGAGGTATTGGTTGGGCTCCAAAGTGGTTTTAGCTAGTATTGACCAGTCCCATGGGTTCATTTGGAAGCTGTCTGCTAAAACCTCAATCATTCCTTTTGTAAATGGGCGAGCAGCTCCATTTTCCTTAACGCTTTTTCTTAGGTCTTTATAAGCGCTACCCATTAACTGTGGAGCCTCTCTTGCCCTTTATCTTACTTGTTGGAGGAGGGGGCTTAGGCAAAATCTCCGTTTCCTCCTTATTATCTGTACCCGATGATAGCTGGGCTGAGGATGAGGCTGGAGGCGATAAGGTAGACAGTGGCTCTTTCTCCTTCCCCTCATTGGGCTCTCGTACATATAATGGGACTACAGCCACTCATACTAAGGCCTATGATGTTAGAGACGTTACAGTGACTTGTTTCCCTTGAAAATAATTCTGTTTTAGATTTCTTCACACTTTTCCCAGATATCTAAATCTAATATGCCCTCTGCTTGGAACCGAGGATTATGGAAGACAACAGTTTGTATTAACTCTCTTAATTGATCTTGTGGTACAGAGGCACCACTAGCCTTAAGCACCTTTTTTAACACTTTTATATGCTGCCGCTACTGTGCTGATAACTGCTGTCCCATGATGAAACCCTAGCCTGAAACAATGCCTCCCCAAGCTTGGCAATCCCCAGTGGGTACCAATGACTTACTGACTTCTTGAACTGACCTCGGTCCTCTTTACTCTTTGGTCTCGGGAGGGCCGCCATTCCTTTTATCTGTCATCGCAGCAATGATCACGTCGGTTTGCTCCGCTTTTGAGTGCCTACTGAGACGGGTATCATGTCGGGTTTCCTCACACCGGGTCGATTCACAGTGAGTTTCATCAGATGGGGCACCGCTTGTGACCTTGATCACATCGGGGTCACCACCTATGACCTCGATCACATTGGGTTCACCACCTGAGACATGGCTCACCATCTACCGAAGTCTGACCTTCAGACCCTGACTGAACGATGTATGAATGAATGCACTCTCATACCATTACAGTGATTCAAGTGGTCTAGGGATGGCCATTGGATGCTTTCAGAAGGCTAAATGCAGGCCGGGCAGGCGTGGTGGCTTAGGCCTGTAATCCCAGCATCTTGGGAGGCTGAGGTGGGTAGATCATGAGATCAAGAGATCGAGACCATCCTGGATAACATGGTGAAACCCCATCTCCACTAAAGATACAAATAATTAGCTGGACATGGTGGCACGTGCCTATAGTCCCAGCTACTCGGGAAGCTGAGGCTGGCTGGAGAATCTCTTGAACCCGGGAGGCGGAGGTTGCAGTGAACCGAGATTGCGCCACTGCACTCCAGCCTGTGCGACAGAGCGAGACTACGTTAAAAAAAAAAAAAAAAGAAGGCAAAATGCAACCAATTGACCCTCTGACCCTCTGTCCATTCATACTTTAATTCCATCAAGATTTTACAACAGAGGTACAAAGTTAACACACTTGTGGATAATTAACATGGTTAAGAGACTGGTTTTATGACTGGTGAAAGCTTTAGGTTTGGGTTGCAGAATAAATGCTATTAACAGGTAATTCCCCTTTGATCCTCCCTGGAGAGGGCCACCCAGCACAAAATTAACATGAGTAAACAGAGTGGAGACAATTGGGTGTGGGGTAAGGCCTTTAGCAGTCTCTATCTCTTTCCTGTGCTAATGTTAATGAGGCGGCTGCCTTCAACCTGCCTCAGTGAAAACTTTTGGCCTTCCAAAAGGTTTGAGGTTACAATCTATAACGTTTCCTAATAATTAATATATTTAATATTTTGCCAGCCCCTGGAGTGAATAGCAACATGGAATAGTGTCAAAAGAATTTGTACCAATTAAAAAATTACCAACAACATCAAAAAAAAAGTCCAGGACCAGATGGATTTGCAGCAGAATTCTACCAGACATTCAAAGAATTAGAGTGTTTTCTGTTTTATTGATTTCTACTCTTCATGACTAATTTCCTTATATTTTAGGCTTAATTTGCTCATAGTTTTTCTAGATTCTTATGAAATTCTAAATTAAACATATCATCTTTTTAAAATACTAATATAGGATGTAAAGCTATAAATATCCCATTAAACACTGCTTTAAACTGCATCTCTCAAATTTTGACATGTGTTTTCATTGTCATTTTGTTCAAAATATTTTTTTTTATTTCCCTTGTGATACCTTTTTGAATTTGGGAAACATTTAATTATGTTTTATGTAATTTCAAAATACTTGTTAAATTTCTAGATATCTTAAAATTATTTCAAATTTATTTCAGTTTTAATGAAAAAGATGAACAGTATAATTATGAACTTTTGAAACACTGATATTTAAGTAAAACAGCATAAGATCCAACTTTGTAAATGGTTCATATGTACTTTACAAAAATATGTATTCTTAAATTATTGTCATAATGTTGTATAAATGCCAAATATGTATTACTTAGAGGAGATGTTAAAATCTACAGCTGTTATTATAGATTTGACTCTTTATTTCTATTGTTTTCTACATTTATTTTTTTTTTTAGATAATTGTAGTTTCACATACAGTTGTAGGAAATAGAACGGAAAGTTCACTTGAACCTTTTTACCCAGTTTTCCCTAGTAAAAATGACTTGCATATCTACAGTACAATATTACAATATTTATATTGACATTGATATAATCCTTTGAGATTATTCAGATTTCACCAGTTTAGTAGGCACTCCTTTGTGTGTCTGCATTTAATTCTATGGAATTTTACTTATGTGTAAAATTAATGATGTGTATCTGTTATTAAAGTAACATACAAAATAGTTTCACTGCCCTAAGAATTCCCTGTGCTCCATCCATTTATCCCTTCCTCTCTTCCCTTTAGGAAAAAGAAGTAGGAAGCCACTAAACTTTTTACTGTCTCCATAATTTTACCTTTTTTGGATGTTATATAGTTGGAATCATAGAGTATGTTGCCTCTTCAGTTTGGTTTGCCATTTAGCAATGTGCTTTCAAGGTTTCTTTCATGTATTTTCAGAGCTTGATACCTCAGATAGTCTTAGTACTAAATACTACTCCATTGTATGGTGTACCATTTTTTGTATACATCCACCTTTTAAACATTTTACATTCTATCACAATTTAGCAATTATCATTAAATTATATCATTTTGTATTCCCACCAGCAATGGATGAGAGTTTCTGTGGCATGCATACTCACCAGCATTTGGTGTGTTTTGGTTTTAGCCATTTGTAGATATGCACTGGTATCTAATTGTCATTTTAATTCAATTATCTAATGATATATGACTTGGGTGTCATTTTATATCTTATTTGCCTTCTGTATATTTTCTTTGGTGATGTATCTGTTCAGGTTTCTGTACATTTTTTAATTATTTTGTTTATTTTTTGAGTTTTAACAGCTCTGTATATTTTGAATAGCAGTCCATTTATATTATATGCTGCAAAAGTTTATGATGGCCTTTGTTTTGTCTTCTCATTCTCTTGAATGTCTTTCAAAGAGCAGAAATCTTTAATTTTAATGAAGTCTAGTGTATCCGTATTTTTATACATTGTGCTCTTGATATTGTATATGTAATCATTAAAGTCAAGGTCTCTTAAATATTTTTCCTATTTTATCTTCTGAGAGATTTATGTTTTGCATTGATATTTACATCTGGGAGATTTTTGTGTGCATGTGTTTACTTATGGGACATTTATGTTTACATATGTGATATTTATGTTGACCTTTAGGTCAGTAGACTACTTTTTGTTAATTTTTGTGAAAGGTGTGATGTCTGCCTTTAATTTTATTATTTTTGCACATATATGTCCAGGTGTTGTTGCATCATTTGTTGAAAACACTGTATTTTCTTCATGATATTGTCTTTGTTCCCTTGTCAAAGCTAAATTGCTTATATTTGTATACATATCTTACTAGCCTCATATTTGGCTCCAATAAGATCTGTCTATACTTTTGTCAATATCACACTGTCTGATTACTGTTGCTTTATTGTAAGTCTTGATGTCAGGTAGCCTCAGTCTTCCAAATTTGTTCTCATTCAAAGATATGCTGGCTATTATGGGTTTTTTGCTTTTCTCTATATTTCCATTCCATTTAAAATTGATTTATCAATATTCACAAAATAATTTTCTAGCATTATGAGTGGGATGTATGGAATCTCTACATTTAGTCGGAAAAAAATGGGCATCTTAAACTATAATGAGTCTTCCTATCCGTCAACATGAAATTATGATTAGTAACTAATTTTTCAAATTTTGCACATGTGAAATGGTATTTTGTAAAAATTCTGATCTTGGTTTTTTTCCTCTGAAGAGGGATTATTTTGCTAAACAGTCTGTTCAAATAAGGAGTTTTTTAACCTTGCATTTGTTTAGGCTTGATTTTTCACTTTGGTAGTACCTTTAAATATATAAAGGTGCTTCCAATGCCCTTCTAATTCAACGAGACTCAATCTCAAAAACTTGTCTCCCCAAGTGTCTTCTCATAACTTTATTCTGTGCCTTGGTAAGGCAAGTCTAAAATAAGCCTTGCTCAGTGTAGGGTAAAATTTTTACTTCTATATTTTATTTTAAGTTCCAGGATACATGTGGAAGATGTGAAGGTTTGTTACACAGGTAAACATGTGCCATGGTGGTTTGCTGTGCAGATCAACTCATCACCTAAGTGTTAAGGCCACAGTGGATTAGCTGTTTTTCCTGACGCTCTCCCTCCCACTTACCAACAAGTCTTAATGTGTGTTGTTCTCCCCTCCACCCGTGTCTATATGTTCACACTGTTTAGCTCCCACTTATAAGTGAGAATACACCATGTTTGCTTTTCTGGTCCTGCATTAGTTTGCTGAAGATAATGGCTTCCAGCTCCATCAATGTCCTTGCAAAGGACATAATCTTGTTCCTTTTTATGGCTGCATAGTATTCTGTGGTGTATATGTACCACATTTTCTTTATTCAGTCTATCATTGATGGGCATTTGGATTGATTCCATGTTTTTGCTATCGTGAATAGTGCTGCAGTGAACATATGAATTCATATATCTTTATAATAGAGTGATTTATATTCCTTTGGGCATATACCTAGTAACAGAATTGCTGCGTCAAATGGTATTTCTGGTTTTAAGTCTTTGAGGAATTGCTACATTGTCTTCCAGAGTGGTCGAACTAACCTACTTTTCCATCAACGGAGTAGAAGCGTTCCTATTTCACTGCAGCCTCACCAGCATCTGTGGTTTTTTAAATTTTTATTAATTGTCATTCTGACTAGCATGAGATGGTCTCTGATTGTAGTATTGATTTACATTTCTCTAATGATCAATGATGTTGAGCTTTTTTTTTTTTTCATGATTTTTGGTGGCATACATGTCTTCTTTTGAGAAGTGTCTTTTTATGTCCTTTGTCCAATTTTAATGTGGTTGTTTGTTTTTTCTTCTAAATTTGTTTAAGTTCCTTGTAGATTCTGAAAATTCAACCTTGGTCAGATGGATAGATTGCAAAAATTTTCTACAATTCTGTAGGTTTTATTTTTGCTCTGATGATAGCTCCTTTTGATGTGCAGAAGCTCTTTAGTTTATTTCGATCCCATTTGTCAATTTTTTATTTTGTTGCAATTGCTTTTGACATTTTGATCATGAAATCTTTGCCCATGGTTATGTCCTGAATGATATTGCCCAGATTTTCTTCTAGGGCTTTTATAGTTTTGGGTTTTATGTTTAAGTATTTAATCCATTTGAGTTAATTTTTATATAAAGCATAAGAAGGGATCCAGTTTCAATTTTCTTCATGAGGCTAATCAGTTCTCCCATCACCACTTATTAAATAGGGAATCCTTTCCCCATTGCTTGTTTTTGTCTTGCTTTTCAAACATCAGATGGGTTGCAGATGTGCAGTCTTATTCCTGAGTTCACTATTCTGTTCTGTTGGTCTAAATGCCTATTTTTATATCAGTACCATGCTGTTTAGGTTACTGTAGCCTTGTAGTATAGTTTGAATTTGCATAGGGTGATGCCTACAGCTTTGTTCTTTTTGCTTTGAATTGTCTTTGCTATTTGGACTCTTTTTTTGGAGGCCCTGCCCAGTGAGGAGAAATGAATCCCAGTACCACCTAAAGAAGCCGTCTGTCCATGATCTGCCACAGCCACTGTGTTGCACTGTGGGGGAATTCTTCCGGTCCAAACCACTTGGTCTCACTGGCCCTAGTAGGGGGAAATGGCCAACTGGAGCTGCAGTGATGGCAGTCACCCCTCCCCTTGGAAATTTGATGATCTTAGGCAGTCTCCAGCCTGATGCCACTTGCCATAACCTGAGTGGCTGCAGACAGTCTGCACAGCTCTGTACTTGGGGCCCAAGACCCTGGTGACGTGGGCTCACTAAGGGATTTCCTGATTCACAGATTGTACAGATCCATGGAAATATAAATGTGGTTTCCCAGACTGGGTAGCACCATCACTTACTGCCTCCCTTGACTGGGAGTGGGAACTCCTCTTTCCCCATGTAGGTTTTGGGTGGGCTGACACTCCACCCTGCTCTTTCTTGCTCTTTGTGGGTCACACCAACTGCCTAGTCAGTCCCAATGAGAGAACCTGGATACCTCAGCTGAAGGTGCAGGATTCACTCACTGTTTTTGTTCTTCTTGGTAGGAGCCACCAATGGCAGCTGCTTCTAGTTGGCCATATTGGCTCCTCTCCTCCACGCTTACTTCTTAAGCAAGACCTTTTCTTTATCTTAGATGGATTCCCTGGCTACTTATTACTTAAGTCTCTTCACTGTGTCTGGACTAGAACACCAATGTTTCCTGATGCTGCTTGATGTCTATTAACTCTTTTACTCTCATCTAAGTAATAAGTCCCATGTTGCTATCTTCACATAGCATCATCCTGATCCTTCACAGTTTCACCCTTCACCAAAGACAGATCCGACACTTCCAATAGACTTCTGCCACTCAATGCAGATCCCTTCACTGTGGTGCTTTGACTCACAGTTTCCTGCTATTTTAACTACCTATGCCTCTGACATTTGCCTTGTGAGCTCAGCAGAATAATTTTGTTCTGCTTGGGTTCCAGTTCTATGTGCTACAATCTGAAAAATTTCCCTAGTAAGAAAGCTATTGCCAATATGATACTCACATCATGAATTCTCTTTCTTTTGAGGCTTGCACTCTCATGCTACCTGTGGTTTAGTGCTTGAGAAAAGATGTCTCACAGTTTTTGGTCCAATTTTATGGTTATCTTACCTGCTATGACATAAATAAATACTATTTTTTACACCTTTCTATTAAAAATATATATGTGCTTACACTTGAATTTTAGATCTTCTACTTGGATTTTTAGGATCTTTTGTCTGACTTAACTCACCTATTCATCAAATTCCTCATGCTTCCATTTACTTGCTTGCTTCTAGTTGGGTTTATCCTGATGTCCTACAAATTGTTTTTCCTTTTTCTTTTCTTAAAATCATTCAGAATCAGGGATCTTGGAAATATCAGATCTCTGGGAAATATCATTACCTGCCGAATAGAAATCTCTATTTGTATTTTATTCATGAATGTGCAATTTTAACAAACATCCCTGATAAATACAATGTACAGTAAAAACAGAACCAGTGAAGTAAGTGTATTTTGCCAAAAATACTCTTTCTTCTCCCTTTCTGAATTCTATCTGTATTATATTTCCATATATTAATTTTCTTATTTCCTGAAACATTGACAATATGTGTTTGTTACCAGATAATATGACACATATACCGTCCTCTATTATTTCTATAGATTAATTTCAATTAGTCTTGACTCTTCCACTAGATTTTAAGCTGTTTGAAGAAAGAGATTCCAACACTTGAGGGCTGAACACTATTAAGTTTGAAAGGTCAATGGACCAATCTTGAGAAACATTGAATACAAACATTGAATACAAACTTTTTCTCTTTTACATAGCATTAGAAATAATGGGCATTCAGAAAAGGCCACAGTTAACTTGGATCTGTTTGTTTCCAGAGGCATAGGTATCAAGCACCTCCATTTGGTGTTCAATTTTTACTATATGTTAGACTAATGCAGGAAGTTTCTTAAAATTGCATATTACTGAAAAGAACCGTACAAAATTTTATTCAGCAGATACTGATAGTTCCCAGATCTCTAATTTTTAATTATCTCCATGTGTGTCTGATGCAGGTATTCCAGAAACTTGAAGAAAAATCCCACTAAGTTCTGGAGTTGGTGACTAAATTGAATAACAACACAACAATTATGGATAATGTTCTAAGCTATGTGAGTCCAAATGGAAGATTAGCTGCTAATATGGTCCTTCGCTCTGAAAATACATTTTCCAATTTTAGTGAAAAGCAGAAATGTATTGATCTAGCTAGTATTTTGATCAAAAGTATTTTGAACA
Source organism: Cheracebus regulus (assembly GCA_963574635.1). NCBI lineage: Eukaryota > Metazoa > Chordata > Mammalia > Primates > Pitheciidae > Cheracebus > Cheracebus regulus. Next base: position 30,683 of record CAUYQU010014863.1, read on the forward strand.
TACTTTTCCATAAAACTTTGAAGAAAGAGGCTAGTAAGTAGGTAACACTGTAATACAGGACAAATGAAAATATACTTTAGACAAAAATTAAATCCCTTTCACACTGGAATTCTAATAATCCAAGTACAAAATTCTTCTTCCTAGGTTCAGCTATGCATTGTTTTCCTGAGTGAAGTAAAATACTATAGTAAAAATATCATGTGTTTTTGGAATTGTTTCTCTCCTCATTAATTACTTTTGATTCTAGTTCTTGTACTATTTTTCATAAACTGCTTTCTTGTATATGTTTGTTAAAAATATTTAAGAGACAAATCTGTGTTTATTTTTTCTGAAAAATTTCATAAGATTTTTTAGCTATTGACATGTTAGGATGTAGCAAAGTAAGGATTGAAATCCCTGTATTTTATTGATTAGCATTTAAGGTTTATCTTTTATTTCTTATTAACAATGAGAAAGTAGACATTTAACACACTTTATGATAATACATAACAATTTAATTTTCTCAATTAAAAAGTAATATCAATAGTGATAAGGTATTTCAGAAATTTTTGCTGTATTTTTGTTTAATAAGATAGTAAGATATATGTGTGTAAGTAAGATATATATATATATATACACACACACTATTTCTTTTTCATACTTTCTGAATTTGAGGTTTCTGAAGAGCAATTTTTATACTTTTCTTTTTTCAACACACTTACACAACCCCTACTCCATTTTGTTTCACATGGAAAATGGTTATCTTTTAAATACATAGTAGGGAAACAAGAAACATCTGCATATAGAGATAAATTTAATATGTTACTACAAAGAATTATAAATGTATTTGAAACATTCCAGAATTTATGGCGCCTTCAATATTATTGATGATATAGAAACAAAATGGAAATTTAAAATTAGTTTAAAAATAGTCTTTGCAAAAAAATTGTAAATAACAATTTGATATTCATTAATTTAGATTGCAGCAATAAAGCATTTTATTCTTATTTTTGTTCTTATGCATATTATTAACATCTTCTTTTTTTTTCTACTTGTAACTGATAAATTGCATTTGTATGCTTCCTACAGTAAAATATTAGATTAATTTTATGACAGGTTCTGAAAGTTCATTTTCTTTCAATATCAATCCTGTTTTTCCTGTACTACAAAATTATACTTACAAATAACACCCTTTGAGGATAGTAATTTTAAAACAGTGAACATAATATAGCATGATTTCAGATTCATAGAGCAAACTATTAATTAGAAACCTGTTTACTTTTTACATTTTCTACTGAATTGAGTTAGATAAAGGATAGTTCAGCAAGGAGGGCACAGTTTTAATATGCTTCAGCTATAAAAAACTTTCTAACTAGCTCATCATTAAATAAATTCAATAATAAATATCTGGAAACCCTTTATAAAAGATGTAAGACAAATCCCATTTGACAAGAAGTTTAAATTGTCTTATTGATAGTTATATAAACAAATAAGTATATTTTGCACAAACATTTATAGTTACTACTTAGCCAGACAACTGATACAATGTATATTAACTTTGTATGGTTTTAATGGGCAACCAAGTCACTGAAGGAAAAATGTGAAACAATGTAGTCTTTAAAACGAATGTTATTTTACCCATCAAACATTTTCATTCTTTGTTTACATCTTTCACATACCTAATTCCCTATTGTTAGAACAATAGTATGTTAGTATAGTGACAAAATTATCAGATTTTCTCTACCTAAAACATTCAAAACCATGTAAAATGAGAATTTTTAAGTGCCTTTTTGCTTGGTTTGCTTCCTATAACAACATGTTTGCAGCTGTAATTAAGGAATTTATAAAGCCACTGCCAATTAGCTAATTTGATGAGAACATCTGAGTATGTTGAGAGGCTGAATTTCTACAGCTGGGCATGCTAAATGATCATCAGCTCAACTTAAAGCAAGAAAAATATGCACTGATTGAAAGCAAGGCATCAACAGAGGAGAAAAACAAATAAGCAAGCATATGTTGATGTGTTATGAGGAGTCACGTATTAAATAAAGCTACTTAATTACAGCAAAATGGGTTTTAAATATTTTTTAAAAAAACTGAACAGAGATTGTATAAGATGAAATAATTTGGTATGTATATTATGGAAATGGAGACCTTTCCTATTATGCTAAATCCCTACAAATAAGAAAGCTAGAGTTAATGGTGTTTTCCTAATTATTGACATTGCTAGAATTTTAGCAATTATTTTGCTTTTTTATCATAAAGTGGTGTTTTAATGTGGTGTTGCAAATTGGACAGTTTTCCATGGAAAGACAAAAATGTTTCTAAAAAAATCTAGGCCATATTTTCCAACAACTAATCATTTTCCTATAATGTTTTTACAAACAGAAATGAAGCAATTCATTCAGCATTAATTTTTTTATCCACTATTAAAGATGAATTGGACCGAACTCTCAACTCTCCTCTCTTGTCCCTTTGTGATCAGAATCCGTACTTTGATGATCCAGCTGGCTGGTTTAGAGTAGTCTACATCAATAAAGCATAAACAATATAATTAGTTTGTATTGAGTCTCAACAAGACACAACTCCAAATATGGACTGAGATAAAAAATTGGCTTTGGTGTTTATATCAAAAGTCATTATCTTGGGACAATTACTTAGATAGACTAAGTTTTCTGATTTTTTTGGAGCTTCCACTACAGTTACACAGTATATGAATGATAGATCTGTACTCTCTGTGTCCACCATAACACTCTCCCACACCCATTTCAAAATGTGAATGTGCCTTTATCTAACTCAATTAAACATTATATGACCTTGCAGATAGTGCTTTGCTTCCCAGGAAAAAAAATATGGTATTTTCCTGCCATTAATTACATAGCAGTTGAGATAGGGATATGCATGTATCAATGTGTGTGTACATAATTGTATCATCTGTAAATGAACAAAAAAGGCATGCTCATTTTGGTGATGCGGTAATGCTTTAATACATGTCTTAATAGTTTACCCAGACTATTGTGCTCTCCAACAAATAGCCACTGATTTTAAAGTCCTAGAATGAAGCCAAGTAAATATCATGTGAGACAAAAAAAAAAAAAAGGATCAAATATACTTGAAGATTAAATCATGAATAACTATAAATATACAAATGGAGGAAACCAATAAACATGATAAAGGAGATGTGGTAGATAATGATAAAACATTTCAATACCATATGATGTAGTAAACTAAGATTTGATTTCATTTCATTTTTAGTAAATCAAGTGTTGGAGTGACACGAACATTTTTATTCAAAACTATAGAGAATGACCGCAGGAACAGAAAAACAAATACTACATGCCCTCACTTGTGGGTGGGAGCTAAACATTGAATACACATGGGCATGAAGATAGAAAAAACAAACACTGGGAAATGATTGAGTGGAAAGAGTGGGAATGGAACATGGGCTAGAAGGCTACCTATGGAGTACCATGCTCACTACCTTGGTAACAAGATCATTCATGCACCAAGCCTCAGCAATCCACAATTTACAAATGGAGCAAACTGGTACTTGTACCTTCTGAACCTAAAATAAATTTAAAAAGAGAAAGCAGACAAGCAGACATACAAAAATATAGAGACAATCCAAGGGTATAACTTGAAGCATAATTATTGTCTATTAACACAACACTGTATATTAAAGATTGCAATGGGTAGGTATAATGCTGATATCATAGCCTGCTTCATCCATAACCAGAAGTACCATCTTCTTAAAGTTTTGTGGATATGCATGTAAGATAATACAACCAAGAGATTTGATTTCTCAGACACAGTTCCAAGAGTAACAAAGCAGTGGAAAAGCTACTACTTGATTACAGTACCAGTCAAAACAAGTTTTAGAAATATCTTTCTCCCACTTTGTAATTTTTTTCCACAACTTAATGAAGGACTGAGCTTTATAAGGAATTATGTTCTCTCAAAGAATTTGTAGAATTTGTCTGTGATTTATGCAATCTTTTACAAGTTGTTATACATCAACATTACGATTACAAACTGTATTCTTTACGTAAGATTTTTTTTCTGTTAAAATAACTAATGTGAAAACACTTTATATAAACAATCCTTAAATTAGTATCTCACTTTAGGGAAACTGTAAAAGAAATCCTCAAAACGTAACTACATAGCTTTGACATTCTTGACCAACTTCTTAATTTTAGAAAAAGAAATTGTTTTCTTTTCAGTTATAAAGGACACATATACACATTATAGAAAAGATATAATATATAAAAAAGAAGAGAAAATCACCCACTATCCTGTAATTCATGCAGAAGAGATTTATCAATTTTCAGTATGTTTTCAATCATATGTGTTAAAACTATGCAGAATATAGAAGGGTAGTGTTTCATAGGTATGTGATTTGGAGTCAAAGAACTGTACTTGGAGTTCCAGCTCCACAATTTACTAAACAAATGAATTTAGGCAATTTACCTAACTTATATGAGACATTTGCCCTTATCTACAAAATCAGGAAAATTTCTTCCTATGGTGGTAATGAGGAATAAATAAAACAATGCATGTAATGCAATTATGAAAATGGCAGGCACATCTCAAATTCTCAAGGAATGTTAGATAGTATATTAAAATCATTTAAATTATTTAGTTTTTACTATATTCTTTTATATACAACATGGTTTTTTTTTCTTTGCTTAAAAGTGTATTGAGGAAGCTCTGCTACTGGTACAGCTCAATAATCTCCTAAAAGTCAACAAAAGTAGCCAAATTTTTGAGGGAAGTCTGCACTTAGAAGAAGAAAATGGCATATGATAAAATCTTTATTGTTTGCTGCTTCTTAACCTAAGAGCAAACATGTAGGGTAGCTTAAACTCCAACCAGGAGTCCACAAGTGGTTGGTCTTAGGACAAGAAACCTGAAGTTGGAACAACCACTGCCATGGGAATCTGAAAGGGTAATTCTAAATGGTAGAGGGCCAGAAAGAGGGATTTAAAAATTGCTTGTATATAACCTCTGTTTAAATCTCTAGACAGCCACTAAAAAATTCATTCTCAAGGCATAATCAAAGCAATAAAGCTAAATGTGAAATAACTGAATTAAGATTTGAGTTACTACCCCCCACCAAGAAAAAATAATTTTCTATATAAGTCCAATCAAGTTAAATGCCTACTCAAATAGGAATATCAAATTTAGGGAAGGAATGTAACAGAATTCAGGTTTCACAAAATCTAACGGTCCCGATGTCCAGGATATATTCCAAAATTAGTTGTCATACGAAGAACCAGGAAATGGTTACTAAGTATCAATAGAAGAAATAATATGCTGAGACTAACCAGAATTACATTCTTATCACTTATGTTTTACATTGTTATTAAGGTCTTAGCCACTGCAATAAAGCAATAAAAAGTAATACATGTATATACATTGGATAGAAATCGGTAATCTGTTTTTCTTTGCATAAGGCACAATTTTATATCCAAAAAGTGCTCAGCAATTTAGAAAACAAGCAACTCAAATTTTTTCAACTTTATTCAGGCATAACTGCCAAATAAAAACAACATGTATTTAAGGTGTGCAATATGATGTTTTAATATATTCATACATTGTGAAATGACCATCAAAATCAAATTAATTAAGATATTCACCACCTCACATACTTAGCATTTTCTTCTCTTATTTTTGTGGTGAGGACACTTAAGTTATACGCTTTTGACAAATTTCAAGTATAGAACACCATGTTGTTAACTATAATCACATTGCCATACTTTAGATCTTCATAACTTATTCATCTTGCACAACTGAAATTTTGTGCCATTTGACAAAGAGCTTTCTATTTTCTCTATCCCCAGACCTAGGCTACAACAATTCTTTCTGTATCTAGAGTTTGACTATTTGAGATTCCAGAGATAAGTGAGAACATGTGCTATTTTTCTTTCTGTGACTGACTTACTGCATTAAACATAATGCTCTCCTGGTTAATCCATGCCATCACAAATAGCAGGATATTCTTCTTTTTGTGGCTAAATAATATTCCATCATACATAAATATACAGATTTCCTTTATCCATTCATCCATTGATGGGCACTTAGATTGTTCCCATAGATTGGCTAATAACAGTGAATAATGCTGCAACAAGTGTGAGATGGCTGGATCATATGGTAGTTCTATTTTTAATTTGCTGAGAAATTTCCATACTGTTTTCAGTAATGGTTGCATTAATTTAATTTCCTACCAACAGTCTACAAGGTTTCCCTTTTCTTCACATTCTCACCAACACCTGCCATCTTTTGTCTTTTCTTGTGATAGCCATTCTAACAGGTGTGGGGTGATATTTCATTGTCATTTTCATTAGCATTTCCTGATGATTAATAACACTGAAACTTTTTTACATACCCATTGGCCATTGGTATGTCTTCTTCTGAGAAATGTTCATTCATGTCCTTTGCTCACTTTTTAATTGAATTATTTGGATTTTATTGATGTTGAGTTGTACAAATTCCTATTATATTTTAGAAATTAACCCCTTAACACATACATGGTTTACAAATACATTCTCCCATTCCTTAGATTGCCTTTTCACCCATTTGATTGTTTCCTTTGCTGAGCAGAAGCGTCTTATTTTGATGAAATACCAATTGTCTATTTTTGTGTTATTTTCCTGCACATTCAGTGCCATGTTCAAAAAAATCAGTGTAGAAAAGTTTTTTCTTCTAGTAGTTCTACAGATTCTAGTTTTGCATTTAAGTCTATAATTAATTTTGAGTTATTTTACATGGTGTGAGATAAAAGTCTAATTTCATTCTTCTGCATGTGGGTATTCAGTTCTCTCAACACAATTTATTGAAGAGACTACTCATTTTGAATGTGGTGAATAGATAAAAGTGCCTTTAGCACTCTTGTCACAGATCATTTGGCTGAAAATATATGAATTTATGTCTGTGCTTTATATTCTGTTTCATTGGATTATATGTCTGTTTTTATATAGCTACCATACTGTTTTGATTACTGTGGCTTTGCAATAGTTTGAAACCAAGAAATATGAGGCTTCGCTATATTTTCTTCTTTCACATGACAGCTTTTGCAATTTACATTCCTTTGTGTTTCCATAAGCTACTAAAATTTATAAGTACATTTATCAAAGTCAAAGTTTACAAGGTAAATACTTTTTAAAAATTCTATTTCTGTATTACAGCAATAAGCAATTAGGGATGAAATTTTAAAATTCCATTTTCAGTAGCATGTAATATAACATATGTAGTAATAATTTTTATTTAAAATGTGCAAGACATGTATAATAAAATATGAAAATTTGTGGATAGGAATTAGTGAAGACCTAAATACACGTAGAGATACAACATGTTTGTGTATTGGATGTTTGCATATATTTATAATGCTAGTATTCCAAATTTGATATATAGATTCAATGCAATCTCAATAAAAAAAACCTTGCTTGCATTTTGGAAGAAATTGACAAGCTGATTCTGATATTCATATAGGAAAGTAATGCACATACAATAGCCTAAACAATACAAAGAAATAACAAGGTTGAAGAATTTACGTTAATGATTTCAGGACTAATCCCAATGTTCGCTTTAAACGGTGAGGAATACCAGTGTTTAAAAACAAAATACGACAGAATGCATGAGTCAAGAACACTTTGAAGCAGTTTTCAGAGTATTAGGAGGAAAATAAGGAAAGTATGGAATCAGAGAAAATAGTGTTCAAGCAGAAGGAATCAGCAACTATGCAAAATGTTGCTAAAAAGTGAAGGAAGCACTTTTAGGAAGGAAGCATTAGAGAAATGAAAGACTTGTATTTAGCACCAACTGAGGATCACTGGTAAACTTGGAAAAGAACATTTGGGGCACAGTTGTGGGAATAGAAATTGATGTAGGTACAGCGAGAGATGAGAAAAAGGAAAGAGTGAATGTAAATAACTGTAAAAAGATCTGTGACCTACTAATATCTTTTAAAATGGTTTTCAACTTTTGTGGGTATATATTAGGTGTACATATTTATGGAGTGCATGATATATTTTGATACTGGCATGCAATGCATAATAATCACATCATGAAAAATTGAGTTTTCATCTCCTCAAGTATTTATCCTTTAATTTACCAGCAATTCAATTATACTCTTTCAGTTATTTTTAAATGTAAAAGTAAATTATGCAGTATAGTCCCCCTGATGTGCTATCAAATGCTAGGTCTTATTTATTCTTTTTACCTATTTTGTGACCTATTAAGTATAATTAAATTCACCCCACTCCCTAACTCTCAGCCTGTGATAACCATCCTTCTATTCTCTATCTCTGTGAGTTCAATTGTTTTGAATTTTAGATCCCACAGATATGTGAGAACATGTGATGTTTGTCTTTCTGTGTCTGAGTAATTTCACTTAATATGATGATCTCCAGTTAGGTCCATGCTCCTGTAAATAACAGAATCTCATTCTTTGTTATGGCTAAACAGTACTCCATCGTGTACAAGTACCACATTTTCTTTATCAATTCATTTGTTAATGTATACTTAGGTGGTTTCCAAATCCCAGCTATTGTGAACAGTGCTACAGCAAACAGAGTGCAGATACCTCTTCAGTATAGTAATTTCCTTTCTTTTGGATATATGCCAAGCAGTGAAATTGCTAAATCATAAGGTAACTTGATTTTTACTTTTTTCAGAAATCTCTTTATAGTGGTTGTACTTGTACTAACTTACATTCTCACTGATAGTGTATAAGGGTTCCCTTTGCTCCACATCCTTGCCAGTATTGGTTATTACCTACCTTACAAATAAAGACCATTTTAACTGGGGTGAGATGTTACCTCATAGTAAATTTGATTTGCATTTGTCTGATAATCAATGACGCTGAGCACCTTTTAATATGCTTATTTGCTATTTGTTTGTCTTCTCTTGAGAAAAATCTATTTAATATTTTGGCCAATTTTTGATTGAATTATTAGATTTTTTTTCTGTAGAGATGTTTGAGTTCCTTATATATTCTGGTTATTAATTCCCTATCAGATGGGTAGTTTCCAAATATTCTCTCCATTCTGTGGGTTGTTTGCACACTTTGTTGATTGCTTCCCTTGCTTTGAAGAAGATTTACAAGTTGATGTGATCCCATTTGTTCATAGTTGAGGTTCTTTAGTATTTAATCCATTTTAGTTTGATTTTTGTACATGTCAAGAGATAGGGGTCAAGTTTTCCCAGCAGCAATTATTGAAGAGACTATTTCCTCAACATATGTTCTTAGCATCTGTGTTAAAAATGAGTTGATTGTACGTGTGTGAATTTGTTTTGGGTTCTCTACTCTATTCCATTGGTCCATGTGTCTATATTTATGCCAGCACCATGTTGTTTTGGTTACAATCTCTCTGTAGTATGATTTAAAGTCAAATAATGTGATCCCTCCATTTGTATTCTTTTTGTAATGTGATTCCTCCATTTTTGTTCTCTTTGCTGAGGATAGCATTGGCTATTCTAGGCCTTTTGTGGTTTGTATAAATCTTACTTATTTTTTTTCTCTATTTCTGTGAAAAATGTTATTGGTGTGTTGATAAGACTTGCATTAAATATGTAGATTGCTTTGGGTAGTGTGGACATTTTAACAATATTGATTCTTCCAATCCACAGACATGGAATATCTCTCCATTTCTTTGTGTTCTCCTTAATTTCTTTTGTGAGTGTTCTGTAGTTATCATTGTAGACATCTTTATCTTTTCGGTTATGTTAATTCTTAAGTATTTAATTTTACTTGTGACTATTATAAATGAGATTACTTTTTAAATCTATTATTCCAATGGGTCACTCTTGGCATATTAAAATAGTACTTGTTTTATGGTGATTTTGTAACCTGCAACTATACTGGATTTGTATATCAGTCCTAATAGTTTTGTTGTGGGTTCTTTAGGTATTTCCAAATATGAGATCATATTTTCTGCAAACAAGGATGATTAGACTTTTTTATTTCCAGTGTAGAAGTTCTTTATTTTTTTCTCTTGTCCTACTACTTCAGGTAGGACTTCCAGTACTATGAGGAATAACAGAAGTGAAACTGAATATTCTTGTCACGCTCCAGAAGTAACAGAAAACACTTTCAGCTTTTCCTCATTTAGTAAGATACTAGCTATGGGTTTGTCATAGATGGCTTTTATTATGTTGATATATGTTCCTTCTGTTACCAGATTTTTGAGAGATTTTATCATAAAGGAATGTTGAGTTTCATCAAACACTTGTCAGGATCAATTTTAATGCTCATATGAATTTTGTCCTTCATCATTTTGATATGATGTATCACATTGATTCATTTGTACAGTTTGAACCACTCTTGCATCCCTGGGGTGAATCCCAATTGTTCATGATAAATAGTTTCTTTAATATACTGTTCAATTTGGTTTGCTAGTATTTTGTTGAAGATTTTTGCATAAATATTCATCAGAAATATTTGCCTGTAGATTTTATTTTTTTAATGTTTCTTTGTTTAGTTTTGGTATCAGAGTAATGCTTGCTTGTAGAATGAGTTTGAAAGTATTCCCTCCTCCTCTCTTTTTTTGGAACAGTTTGAATAAGATCGGTATCAGTTTTTTAAAGTTTGGGAAAATTTAGTAGTGAAGCCATTGTGTCTTTTTGAGGGAAAAGACTATATATTAGAGCTTCAACTTCATTGCTTGTCATTGGTCTGCTCAGGTTTTCAATTCTGTCACTGGTTAATCTTGGTAGGTTGTATGTGACTAAGAATTTATCTATATCATCTAGATTTTCCAATATATTGCTATATAGCTGCTCATGATCATTTAAATTTCTATGGCATCAGTTGTAATGTCTCCTATTTCATATCTGATTTGTTATATGGAACTTCTCTCTTTGTTACATAATCTGGCTAAAGTTTTGTCAATTTTATCTTTACAGAAAAAAATCACCTTATTGTTTTACATATCTTTTGTATTTTTTCATCTCATTCATTTCTGCTCTGATATTCATTATTGCTTTTCTTCTACTAATTTTGTGTTAAATTTTCTCCTGATTTTCTCCTAGTTTTTAAAGATGCATCACTGAGTTGCTTATTTGAATATTTTCTTCTTTTTGAACATAGGCACATATAGATATAAATTTTCTTCATAGTTATTGCCATATCCTGTTGGTTTTATATGTTGTGTTTCCATTATCATCTCTTTCAAGAAATTTTTCAATATCTTCTTAACCTCATCTTTGACCTACTGTTCAATCAGGAGCATACTATTTAAGTGTGTTTATATAATTTTCAAATTTCCTTTTATTTCTATTTTTATTCCATTAAGAGTTGGTGCTTAATATAATTTAAATTTTTGAATATTTTAAGACTTATTTTATGACCTAACGTATGGTCATTTGTTGAGAATATTCTATGTGCTGAGGAAAATAATGTGTATTATGCAACCATTAGCTAAAATGTCTCGTAAATATCTATTAGGTCCATTCATTCTATGGTGTGTATTACGTCCAATGTCTTTTCATTAACTTTCAGTCTGGACGATCAGTACAATGCTGAACGTAGGGTGTTAAAATATCCAGCATTTATTGTATTGGGGCCTATCTTTCTTTATACCTCTAATTAAATTTGCTTTCTATATCTAGGTGCCTGAGTGTCAGGTGTATATATATATATTTACACTTGTTATATCTTTTGCTGAATTGATCACTTTATCATTCTATAATTACCTTTTTGTCTCTTCACAGAGATTTTGTCTTGAAATCTATTTTGTCTAATGTAAATATAGCTAGTCCTCTTTCTTTTTGGTTACAATTGGCATGGAATATCTTTTTTTATTATTTTATTTTCCATTTATGTGTATTCCTTCAGGCAAAATTTGTTTCTTGTAGGCAACAGATCATTAGTTCTTTTTTTAAATCAATTCACTCACTCTGTCTGTTTATTGGAGAGTTCGGTTCATTTAAATTTCCATTTTATTATTGATAAGTAGGATCTTCTGCCATTTTTATTTGTTTTCTTCTAGGGTGGTATTCTCTTTGTTCTGTCCTTCCTTTCTATCTTGCTTTTAGTGAAGGAGATTTTCTCTGGTAGTGCCACCCACTTGGCCATACTGCCACTGCTGCTGTTGTAAATGGCTGCACAGAGGAAGGCACCCCAGCAGCTGCTAGCACCCTGCCTTAGATGATGAGTATTCACTTCACTATGCTACCACTGCTGCTGTCATGTGTGAATGAAGACGGGTCTTCCTGGCACCTCCTTAAGAACTGCTTTGGTTGGCACCACACATCATAGTGTTGTGACCAGGGGTCTGGGGGCACCTTGGCCTCTCTCATGAAGCAGCTTCCTAACCTTAAGAAGGCAGAGATAAAAGCCAGGGAATGATACCAGTCCCTCAGCGTTGGAGCACATAGTTCAGAAGTTCTTACCAGAGCCTTAGTCCCATAAAATCTTCCAGTAATTAAACCAGACTACTGAACAACCTCCTTATATCACATCCAAACCCAAGGTCATCAAATAGGATAAAATAAAAATAATCTGAAGGAGAGAAACTTCAAAGATTTAAGGAACTTAAGCCCACAAAGATAAGAAAGGGCCAGTGCAAGAACTCTGACAACTCTAAAAGCCAGAGTGTCTTCTTTCCTCCAAGTAACTGCACCAGTTCTCTAGCAAGGTTGTTAGCATGGCTGAGATGGCTGAAGTGACAGAAATAGAATTCAACATATGGACAGAAATGAAGATCATCAAGTATCAGGAGAATGTTAAAATCCAACCTAAGGAATCTAAGAGCCAGAATAAAATAATATAGGAGCTGAGAGACAAAATAGCCAGCATGAAAAAGAATGTAATCAATCTGATAGAGCTAAAAAAATTATATAATTATATAAATTTTATAATGCAAACACAAGTATTAACAGCAGAATAGACAAAGCTGAAGGAAAAACCTTAGAGCCTGAACACTAGCTTTCTGATATAAGGCAAATAGCAAGAATAAAGAAAAAAGAAAGAAAAGAAAAAAATAAAACCTCTAAGAAATATGGAATTATGTAAAAAGATTAAGTCTATGCCTCATTAGATCCCTGAAAGAATTTTGGAAAATAAAAGCAACTTAGAAAACATATTCCAGAATATCATCCATGAGACTTTCCCCAATCTAGTTATAGAGGTCAACATTCAAATTCAGAAAAAGTAGAGAACATCTGCAAAATATTTCACGTGAAGATCATCCTGAAGAGACATAATCATGAGATTCTCCAAGGTTGAAATGAAAGAAAAAATGTTAAATACTGCTAAATAAAAAGAACAGGTCACCTAAAAGTGAAGCCCATCAGAATGATAGCAGACCTCGCAGAGAAACCATACAAGCCAGAAGAGAAATGGGACCTATATTTAACATTTCTGAAGAAAAGAAATTCTAATCAAGAATTTTAGATCTGGTCAAACTATGCTTCAAGGAGAAATAAGATCTTTTCAGACAAGCAAATGCTGAGAAAATATTTACCACCAGATCTGCTGTATAAGAGCTCTTAAGAGAACCATTAAATATGGAAAGAAAAGAGTTTCTAGCTGAAAAAAAAATCCACACTTAAGTACACAGACCAGTGACACTATAAAGTAACTATGCAAAAAACTGGTCATAACGAACACTCAACATCATGATGACAAAATTAAATCCATACTTATCAATACTAACCTTGAATGTAAATGGACTAAATGCCCTGATTAAAAGGCTCAGAGTGGCAAGCTAAATATAAAACTAAGACCCAATGGTATGCTGCCTTCAAGAGACCTCTCTCACATGCTATGACACACATAAGCTCAAAATAAAAGAATGGATATAAATCTACCAAGCAAATGACAAACAGAAAACAAGCAGGGTTTGCAATTTAAATTTTACTCAAAATAGACTTTAAACTAACAACGATCAAAAATACAACAAAGGGTATTAAGTAACAGTAATGGGTTTAATTAAACAAGAAGACCTAACTTTCCTAAATATATATGCATCCAACACAGGAACACCCAGATTCATAAAACAAGTTCTTAGAGATTTTCACAGAGACTTAAACTGCCACATAATAATAGTGAGAGAATTCAAGACTCCACTGGCTGTATTAGAAAGAGCATCAAGGCAGAAAGCAAAGATATTCAAGACCTGAGCTCAACACTGGGCCAAATGGATCTAATCGACATATGAAGAACTCTTAACACAAAATCAATAGAATATACATTCTTCTCATTTGCATATGGAACATACTCTAAAATCAACCATCCAATTGGACATAAAACAATCCTCAGCAACTGTAAAAGAACTGAAATCATAACAACCACTCTCTCAGACCACAACACACAAAAATATAAGACTAAGAAAATTTCTCCAAACCATACAATTGCACAAAAATTAAACAACCTTCTCCCAAATGACTTTTGAATAAATAAAAAAACTAAGGCATGAATCAAGAGTTTTCTTTTAACTAATGAAAACAAAGATACAACATACCAGTACCTCTGGGATACAGCTAAGGCAGTGTTAATGAGAAATTTGTAGCAGTAAAAACCCACATCAAAAAGTTGAAAAGATCTCAAATTAACAGCCCAACATCACAACTAAAAGAACTAAAGAAGCAAGAGTAAACCAATTCCAAAGGTAGCAGAAGGCAAAAATCAATTAACACCAGAGCTAAACTTAAGGAGATTAAGACATTAAAAAATTCAAAAGATCAAAGCAGCCAGCTGCTGACTTTTTGAATAAATTAACGAGATAGACCACTAGCTGGACTAATATTAAAAGAGAGAGAAGATCCAAATACAATAAAAAATGGCAAAGTGGGTAATTCCAGTGACTCCACAAAATAAAAATAACCATCAGAGGCCATTGTGAAAAAAAAAAATCTATGCACATAAACTAGAAAATCTAGAAGAAACTGATAAACTCCTGAACACATACACTATCCTAATACTCTATCAGGAAGAACTTAATACTCTGAACAGATCAATAATGACCTCTGAAATTGAATCAGTAATAAATAGCCTATGAACCAAAACAAACACAAAAGCCCAGGACCAGTTATCTTCACAGCTGCATTCTACCAGGTACTGGTACCTGGTACCATTCCTATTGAAAGAAGAGTTGGTACCATTCCTATTGAAAATATTCTTAAAATACTGAGGAGCAGGGACTTCTTCTCAACTCATTCTATGAGGCCAGTATTATCCTGATACTAAAACCTGGCAGAGGCATAACAGCAAGAAAAGTTCAGGCCAAAATCTTTGATGAACATAGATGCAAAAATCCTCAGTAAACTACTGGAAAACTGAATCCCGCAGCACAACAAAAAGCTTATCCACCATGATAAACTAGGGTTTATCTCTGGGATGTAAAGTTGGTTAAACATACACAAATAAATAATCAAGATTCATCACACAAACAGAGCTGAAGATAAAAACTGCATGATCATCTCAATAGAAGCAGAAATGACTTTTGATGAAATTCAACATCTTTTTATGTTAAAGTCTCTCAACAAACTAGTTGTTAAAGGAACATATATAAAAAGAATAAGAACCATCTATGACAGACCCACAGCCAACATCATGCTGAATGGGCAAAAGCTGGAAGTATTTCCCTTGATAACCAGCACAAGAGAAGGATGCCCTCTTTCAATTATCCTATTCAACATAGTATTGGATTTTCTGGCCAGAGCAATCAGACAAGAGAAAGAAATGAGAGGCAGCCAGAGAGAAAGAGAGGAAGTCAAACTATCCCTGTTTGCAGATGACAAGGTTCTATATCTAGAAAGCCCCGTAGTCTCGACTCAAAAGTTCCTTAAGCTGGTAAACCACTTCAGCAAAGTTTCAGGATACAAGATCAACACACAAAAATTACTAGAATTCCTATACATCAACCACAGGCAAGCTGAGCGCTAAATTGGGAGCACAATACCATTTACAATTGGTATGAAAATAATAAAATATCTAGGAATAGAGTTAATTGAGGAGTTGAAAGATCTCTACAATGAGAATTTTAAAACATTGCTAGAAAATCAGAGATAATACAAATGGAAAACATTCCATGCTTATGAATGGGAACACTCAATAGAGAACTTTCACTTCATCAGTTAAATATATTCCTAGGTATTTAAATTTTTTGGAGCTAATGCAAATGGATTGTCTTTTATATTTTTAAATTTTGCTATTTTATTGTTGGTTTTTAGAAACCCTACTAATTTTTGTATGTTAATTTTGTATCCTACAACTTTGCTTAATTTACCTATCTACTCTGAGAGTTCTTTGGTGAAGGTTTTAGGTTTTTCTAAATTAAGATTATTTTGTTTGAAAAGAGGGACAACTTAACTTCCTCTTTGCCAATTTGGATACCTTATAGTTTGTTCTCTTGCCTGATTGTTCTGTTTAGGACTGCCAATACTATGTTAATTATGAGTGGTGAAAGTAAAAATCCTTGTCTTTTTACAGATTTTTTTTCTATCAAATATGACATTAGCTGTGGGTTTGTTACATATGGTTGTTACTATTTGAGGTATGTTTCTTTCATGCCTCATTTGTTGAGAATTTCTATTATGAAGAGATGTGGAATTTTATCAAATGCTTTAATTCAGTCTATTGAAAAGATTATATATGGTTTTTGTCCTTCATTCTGTTGATGTAATGTATCACATTTATCAATTTGTGTACGTTAAATCATCCTTGCATCCCTAGTATAAATTCCACCTGATTATGGTGAATTATATTTTTGATGCACCATTGGATTTAGTTTGCTAGTATTTTGTAGAGGATTCTTGCATCTATTTTCCACAGGAATGTTGGCCTATGGTTTTCTTTTGTTGTTGTTTCTTTGTCTTATTGCATATCAGATTAATGTCAGCCTTGCAGAATGTCTTGAGGAAATTTCTCTACTCTTAATTTTTAGAATACTTTGATGAGGATTGATATTAGCACTTATCTAAGTAAATAATAAAATCTGCTGGTGAGTTTATCTGGTCCTGGCCTTTTATTAAATGGCCAGGCAAACACTATGGGAGGCCAAGGAGGGCAGATCACCTGAGGTCAGGAATTCGAGACCAACCTGGCCAACATAGTGAAACCCTGACTCTACTAAAAATACAGAAATTAGCTGGTAGTGGTAGTGGATGCCTGTAATCCCAGCTACTCAGGAAGCCGAGGCAGAAGAATCGCTTGAACCCAGGAGGTGGAGCTTGCAGTCAGCTGAGATGGTGTCACTGCACTCCAGCCTGGGCAACAGAGTAAAGCTCCATCTCACAAAAAAAAAAAAAGAAATAAAGAAAAGAAAAGTTGGTCAGAGATTTTTTATTACTGATTCAATATCACTGCTCATTATTGGTCTTATTGGGCTTTCTATTTATTTCTGACTCAATCTTGGTAGGTTGCATGTTTCTAGCAATTCACCATTTGTTCTTCCTAGCTACTTTAAAATATACACTATAGTATTTCTGACTATAGCCACCCTAGTCTGCTATCCAGCATTATACTTTATTTCTTCTGTCTAACAATAAATTTTTACCCATTCACCAACTTCCTTTCATTTCCTCCTCTCATCCTCACACCCTTCTCAGCTTCTGGTATCTATCATTCTACTCTCTACCTCTGTGCGAGCAAGTTTCTTTCAGCTGCCACGTATGAGTGAGAACATGCAGTTCTCATCTTTCTGTGCCTGACTTATTTAACATAATGACATCCAGTCCCATTCATAATGTTGAAAATGAGACGATTTTATTCTTTTTTTATGGTTGAATAGTATTCCCTTTTGTGTATATACCACATTTTTTAACCTATTCATCTGCTTATGAAAGTTGAGTTTGATTCCAACTCTTTCTGGAGTGTGAATAGTGTAATAAATATGTGAGTGCAGGTATTCTTGTGATATGCTGATTCATTTTACTTTGGATAAATACCAAGTAGTATAATTTCTGGATCGTATGGTAGTCCTACTTTTTGTTTGTTGAGAAATTTCCATAGTGCTTTCCATAGTGACCCTACTAATTTACATTCCCATCAACAGTGTATAACAGTTGTTTTTTTTCTGTACATCTTTACCAGCACTTGCAAATTTATTTACCTTTTTCTCTAGGTTTTCCAGTATATTAGCATATACTTGCTAATAAGTTTTAATGATCTTTTGTATTTCTGTGGTAATATTTGTAATGTCTCCTTTTCCACTTCTGATTTTTTGGGGGGATTTCCACTCATATTTTCTTGGTTACACTAGCTAGCAGTTTATTCATTTCATTCATCTTTTTTAAAAACAAAATTTTGATTTTATTGATTCTTTGTAATCTCTCAAGTCCCTATTTCATTAAGATCTGCTCTGATTTGTGCTATTTCTTTTCTTTTACTTTTGTGTTTTGTTTGCTCTGACCAAAGTTTCCTAGAACTGACAAACAACTTCAGTAAACTCACAGGGTAACAAATTAATGGACAAAAATTAGTAGCATTTCCATACACTACTGAAACACAAGTTGAGTGCCAAATGAAAAATGCCATCTCATTCACAATAGTAGTCAAACTATACTACAGGGTTACAGTTACCTAAACAGCATAGTACTGATACAAAAACAGACACATAGACCATTGGAATGAAATAGAGAGCCCAGAAGTAAGGCCATATGAAGAAGATTGAAACTGGACTCCTTCCTTAGACCATATACAAAATTAAACAGAAGATGGATCATAACTTAAAAGTAATACCTAAAACAATAAAAAAAAACCCAAAGAAAACATAGGAAATACTATTCTGAATATGGACCCTTGCAAAGAATTTATGACAAAATTGTCAAAACAATCAAAATGAAAGAAAAAAATGACAAGTAGGACCTAATTAAAATACACAGTAAAAGAAAGATAACCTAAGAAGTTAGAGAAAATATTTGCTAACTGATATGGTTTGGCTGTGTTCCTACCCAAATCTCACCTTGAATTGTAATAATCCACACATATCAAGGGCAGGGCCAAGTGGAGATCATTAAATCATGGAGGCAGTTTTCCCCATACTGTTCTCATGGTGTTGAATAAGTCTCACAAGATCTGATGGTTTTCCAAATGGGAGTTCCCCTGCACAAGCTTCTTTGCCTTCCACCATGCAATAGGTGCCTTGGTTCCCATGTTTTCTGCCATGACGTTCATGTGGAACTGTGAGTCAATTCAACCATTTTCTTTTATAAATCATCCAGTCTCAGGTATGTCTTTATTAGCAGTGTGAGAAAAGTATAATACACTAACTGTACATCTGACAAAGGTCTAATAGCCAGAACCTATAATCAACAGAAATTAACGAGCAAAAACAAATAAGTTTATTAAAAATGGGCAGAAGATATAAACAGATACTTCTCAAAAGAAGACATATAGGAAGGAGGTAGAGCAAAATGGCTGAATATAAAGCTCCATCAATCATCCCTTCCAATAAGATATCAAATTAACAACTATCTATGCAGAACACACAAACAGGAAAAAAAAAAAAAAAACACTTTCACGAGAACCAAAAATCAGGTGAACACTCACAGTACCTGACATTAACTTCATATCATTGAAAGAGGTACTAAAGAGATAAACAAAAATTCAGAACCACTGATGCCACCCTTTCCCCAACCCCCAGCAGCAACAGCATGGTGCAGTGTGTTGCCCTGGGTGCTGGAGGAGGGAGATCAAAGCAATTGTGAGTCATTGAACTTAGGGCTTTCCTGTCAGAGCTGAAAGAAAAACCCGACCAAACTCAGCTGACATCCATCTACAGAGTGAACATTTAAACCAGCCCTAGACAAGGGAAATTACCAATCCTAGTGGTCTGAACTTGAGTGCTAGCAAACCAGGCAACTGAGGGCCAAATTATTTTCCTTTTTTTAGGAACATTTGAAAAGCAGTCTATGCCATAAGGACTGAAACTATTAGGCATGTGCCAGGGGTGAACCAGACCCAGAAAAATTTGACTTGGTGAGGCATGTGACATACTGAGACACGAGCTGGGGCAACCAAGAGAGTACTGGCATCACCCCTCTCTTAAACCCAGCCTGCGCAGTTTATGGCTCCAAAGGAGACTACTTCCTTTTGCTTGAGAAGAATAGATGAAAGAGTGGAGAGGACTTTGTCTTGAATCTTGGATACCAGCTCAGCCACAGCCAGATACAGTCAGAGTCATGAGGGCTCCATTCCAGGACCTAGACTCCAGATAATATTTCTAGGCACAATTTGGGCCAGGTGACATTTCTAGGCTCACCACTGCCATGAAGGAAAGAACCCAGTGTGCCCAACATTCACCAACTGCTAATTGAAGAGTGATTGGGCTGTTAATAATGAGCAGAGATGCCTAGGTACTACAACAAGAACTTTGGTGAGCCTCTGAGTCCTGCTGGCTTCAGGTGAGACTCAGCACATTACTAGCTTTGGTGGCTATAGACGAAAACTCCTTCTGCTTGAGGAAACCAGAAGGAAGAATAAAGGGGATGGCATTTGTCTTGCACTTTAAGTACCAACACTGTGACAGGCAGGTAGAGCACCAAGAAGGCTCTTGGGGTCCCCAGTTTGAGAACTTGACTCTTGGACAGCATTTCCAAACCTGCCCTGGGCTAGAGGGGAGCCCACTGCTTTGAAGGGTGATTCTCCCAGGTCAGGCAGCCTTCATCACAAGCTGATTTAAGAGACTTTGAACCTTAATATAACATCAATAGTAGTCTGGCAGTAGTCCTTGAGGCGAGGAGTGGTGGTGGGCTACAAAGTGAGGTTCCTCTGCCTTTTAAAAGAGGAAAGAAAAGTGACAAGAACTGCATCTTGTGGTTTGAGTGCCAGCTCAGCCACAACACAGTAGAATACCAGGTAGACTTTTAACGTTTTTGACTCTAGTTCTTGACTTCTGGGTGGTAATTCTGGGTCCACCCTAGGCCTGGAAGAACTTGCCACCCAAAAGTGAAGGACAATGACCTTGTTGGATTTGCCAGCTGCTGATTGTAGAGCCCCAGGGCCTTGAGTGAATATAGGTAGTAGTCAGAAAGTGGTTACAGCAGGCCTTAGGTAAGACTCAGTGCTCTTCTGGCTTCAGGTCTGACACAGCACAGCCATTGTGGTGGTGGCTACTCAGGGGTTTGTGTAACTCCATGTCCAGCTTTAGGTAACTCAGAACAGAGGCAGTGACTATATGTTTGGAAGAAAGTAAGGGAAGAGAACAAGAGTCTCTTGATGGTAATCCAGAGAACACTCCTGAATCTTGTTAAAGACCATAAAGGCAGTACTTCTATGAGTCTGTAAGAACCACAACATCACTGGACTTTGGTGCTCCCTAAAAGAAAAACAGTTTAGATCACAACCCAACTCTTTTCAAATAAATCAAAAGCCTTCCAAAGAAGGGTGGCTACAAATAAATGAAGACAGTGAAGACCACAATAAATACTGAACTCTGCAATGCACAGACTCCAAAAAAGATCTGCTAGCATTCACAATATCCTGAAAACATAAACAAAAAATGAAGCAAATAAGGCACCATGGAGCAATCCTGGAGAAAGAGAAACATGTGACTTTTGAGAGAGAGAATTCAAAATACCTATGTTGAGGCAACTCAGGGAAATTCAAGATAACATATAGAAGTAATTCAGAATTCTGACAGATAAATTTATCAAAGAGATTAAAATAATTAAAAATAATCAAGCAGAAATTCTGGAGCTGGAAAACACAACTGGAGTACTGAAGAATACATCAGAATCCTTTATTAGCAGAATGGATAGAGAAGAAAAAAATTAGTGAGCTTGAAAACAGTACATTCAAAAATACACAGTAAAAAGAGACAAAATTAAAGAGAATAAAGAACAATGAAGCAGACCTACAGAATCTAGAAAATAGTCTCAAAAGGGAAAATCTAAGAGTTATTGGATTTAAAGAGATGGTAGAGAAAAACACAGAACAGGGGTAGAAAGTTTATTCAGATGGATAGTAGCAGAGAACTTCCAAAACCTAGAGGAAAATGTCAGTATCCAAGTT
Organism: Cheracebus regulus; assembly: GCA_963574635.1. Taxonomy (NCBI): domain Eukaryota; kingdom Metazoa; phylum Chordata; class Mammalia; order Primates; family Pitheciidae; genus Cheracebus; species Cheracebus regulus. The sequence goes on from CAUYQU010014863.1 coordinate 52,617, forward strand.
CAAGGAGGTTATAGAACACCAAGAAGATTTAACCCAAAGAATACTGCTTCAGAGCATTTAATATTCAAATTCCCAAAGGTCAAGGATAAACTAAAGATCCTAAAAGCGGCAACGAGGAAAGAAAAAAAAGAGAAACTCTTAATAAACTAGGTATTGATGGAATATATCTCAAAATAATAAAATCCATTTATGACAAACCCACTGCCAATATAATATTGAATGGGCAAAAGCTGGTAGTATCCCTCTTGAAAACAGGCACAAGACAAGTATGCCCTCTCTCACCACTCCTATTCGACATAGTATTGGAAATTCTGACCAGGGAAATCAGGCAAGAGAAAGAAATAAAAAGTATTCTAATAGGTAGAGAGGAAGGAAAATTGTCTTTGCAGATGATATGATCCCATATCTTAAAAAAAAAAAAAATCTTCTTAGCCCAAAGCCTTTCTTAAGATGATAAGAGACTTTAGCAAAATTTCAGTATAAAAAACTGATGTGTAAAATTTACAAGCATTCCCGTACACCAAACACAGGCAAGCAGAGAGCCAAATCATAAATGAACTCTCATTCACAATTGCTACAAAGAGAATAAAATACCTAGGAATACAGCTTAAAAGGGAAGTAAAGGACCTCTTCAAGGAGAATGACAAATCACTGCTTAAGAAAATCAGAAAGAACAAAAACAAATGAAAAAAACATCCCATGCTTATGTATAGGAAGAATCAATATTGTGAAAATGACCATACTGCCCAAAGTAATTATAGATTCAATGCTATTTCCATTAAACTACCATTGAAATTCTTCACATAATAAAGAAGTAGCTATTTTAAAATTGATATGGAACCAAAAAGAGCTTATATAGCCAAGTCAAATCCAAGCAAAAAGAACAAAGCTGGAGGAATCATGCTACCAGACTTTGAACTATACTATAAGGCTACAATATCAAACAGCATGGTACTGGTACAAAAACAGACACATAGACCAATGGAACAGAATATAGAACTCAGAAATAAGACTGCACATCTACCACCATCTGACTTTTGACAAACCTGACAAAAACATGCAATGGGGAAAGGATTCCCTATTTAATAAATGTTGTTGGAAAAACTGGCTAGCTATATGCAGGAAACTTAAATTGGACCCCTTCTTTACATCTTATATGAAAATTAACTCAAGGTGGATTAAAGACTTAAATGTAAAACCCCAAATTATAAAAATCCGAGGAGAAAATCTAGGAAATACAATTCAAGACATAGGCATGGGCAAAAACTTCATGACAAAATTGTCAAAAGCAATAGCAACAGAAGCAAAAATTGACAAATGAAATCTAATTAAACTGAAGATCTTTCTTCTATATGGTAGAGAAAACATATAACCTACAGATTGGGAGACAATTTTTGCAATGTATCCATCTGACAAAGGTCTAATATCCAGAATCTACAAGAAACTTAAACAAATTCACAAGAAAACAACAAACAACCCCAATAAGAAACAGGCAAAGGACATGAACAGAAACTTCTCAGAAGACATTCATGCGGCCAACAAACATATGAAAAACAGCTCAACATCACTGATAATTAGAGAAATGCAAATCAAAGCCACAATAAGATACCATCTCATGCCAGTAAGAATAGCAATTATTAAGATGTCAAGAAACAGCAGATGCTGGTGAGGTTGTGAAGAAATAGGAAATGCTTTTACACTGTTGGTGGAAATGTCAATTAGTTCAACCATTGTGAACAATCATGTAGCAATTCTTCAAAGACAAGAGAACCAGAAATACCATTTGATCCAGCAGTCTCATTACTGGGTATATATCCAAAAGAATATAAATCATTCTATTAAAAAGATACATGCATATGTATGTCCATTGTAGCACTATTCACAATTGCAAAGAGATGGAATCAACCCAAATGCCTACTAATCATAGACTGGATAAAGAAAATGTGGAGCATATACATCATGGAATATTATGCAGACATAAAGAATGGTATCATGTCCTTTGCAGAGACATCAATGGAGCTGGAAGCCATTATCCTCAGCAAACTAACACAGGAAAAGAAAACCAAACACCACATGTTCTCACATATAAGCGGGAGCTGAACAATGAGAACACATGGACACAGGGAAAGAAACTACACACACTTGGGCCTGTCTGGAGTTGAGGATGCAGAGGGAGAGCTCCAGGAAAAACAGCTAATGCATGTTGGACTTAATACCAGGTGGTGCATTGATAGGTGCAGCAAACCACCATGACTCACGTTTACTATGTAACAAATCTGCACATCTTGCACATGTACCCCAAAACTTAGATTTTAAAAAGAAGATATAAATAAACAATAAAAATTACAAATTGATTATTAGCAGTGACCCCACAGAAATACCAATGATCATCAGAGATTATTATGAAAAATTCCAAGCACAGAAGCTTGAAAACCTAGAAGAAATGGATAAATTCTTAGACACATAAAATCTTCCAAGACTGAATCAGGAAAAAATTGAATCCATGAACAAACCAATAATGAGTTAAAAAATGAGTCAATAATAA
>CAUYQU010014866.1:0-22975 GCA_963574635.1 Cheracebus regulus
TTTGTTCTATGATTTTTATAGGGGCTGGGGTGCTGGGAGGTGCCGGGAGGTGGGAGAGCTGATGAGGCAGGTGGTGATTGGTTGGTCAGGCTGCGGGGCAGGAGGCGGGCGGGAAGCTAGGGGTGGGCTGTACCCCCACACACGGCAAGAGCCAGCAACCCCACGCCGGGTTTCTTTGTTCTGTGATTTTTATCGGGGCTGGGGTGGTGGGGGTTGCCGGGAGGTGGGAGAGCTGATGAGGCAGGTGGTGATTGGTCGGTCAGGCTGCGGGGCGGGAAGCTAGGGGAGAGCTGATGAGGCAGGTGGTGATTGGTCGGTCAGGCTGCGGGGCGGGAGCTGGGCGGGAAGCTGGGGGAGAGCTGATGAGGCAGGTGGTGATTGGTCGGCCAGGCTAGCAGGGCGGGAAGCTAGGGGAGAGCTGATGAGGCAGGTGGTGATTGGTTGGCCAGGCTGGCAGGGCGGGAAGCTGGGGGAGAGCTGATAAGGTGAACTGTTGAGCTGGCGTTTGGGTGGAGTAGGAGATTCTTGTGCAAGGGGTTTTTCAGATAAGTTTTTCCTACAGCCAGGGCCTGAGTGGGGGTTGTTGAGGACCCGTGAGCCCTCTTCCAGACACACAGTGGCTCACAACCATAATCCCAGCACTTTGGGAAGCCAAGGTGGGTGGATCATGTGGTCAGGAATTTGAGACCAGCCTGACCAACATGGTGAAATCCTGTCGCTACTAAAAATACAAAAATTAGCCAGGCGTGGTGGTGCATGCCTGTAATCCCAGCTAGTCAGCAGGCTGAGGCAGGAGAATCACTTGAACCTGGGAGGTGGAGATTGCAGTGAGGCAAGATTGCACCACTGCACTCCAGCCTGGGCAACAGAGCAAGACTCCATATCAAAAAAAAAAAAAGTATATTATCATTTAGTGGGAGAATCAGGAACCCTTCAATTAGCAAAATTTCCCAAGCTGCTGAATTGACATCACTATAGGGGGTAGATTCAAACAGACTCATCATCAAGCCCAGACACCACAAAGCCATCTCAACATTGTATTTAATAAGCCCTCTAAACAGTAAGAATTATTTGAGGACAGAGAAAGCCTTTTTCCAGGAATGCTTCAAGCATGATGTGTTTTCTTCCCTGGTTTAATATGTATAATTTGCCTTCTGGAAAAGGAACCCAGAGACTCTGGCATGACTTAGGAAACAATAGACAATGGTCACAATTTACTAAGCAGAATTGCCTCCTGCAAGATGGAGAAATTCATGTAGTGCAAGGACTTGAACCCCGGGAAGAGGACTTTGACCCGTGAATTTCTCAGGAGGTTCCGTTATGATGGGTCCTGTGGCCAGATGGTCAAATGCCACATGGCTGCTCACGCCCGGAATTGGGAAATAGGGAAAAAATGCCAGTACTGCCCCTATTTGGGCAGCTGTCCTGTTTTGCCAATTTCACAAGGGCAAAAGTAGGGAAAATCCATCCAGGCTAGGGTAGAAAGACGTTTGCCCCTCCTCCTGCCAGCCAATTGCAACCAAGCCCTGAGTTGTGTTCTAGGTGTGCAAAACTCCTTGCTGGGTGAAGGGGGAGCTTTAGGATAAGACCTTCATGGCCAGGCACAGTGGCTCATGCCTGTAATCCCATAATTTTAGGAGGCCGAGGCAGGCGGATCACTTGAGGTCAGGAGTTCAAGACCAGCCTGGCCAACATGGTGAAAGCCCATCTCTATTAAAAATACAAAAATTAGTCAGGTATGCTGGCACATACATGTAATCTCAGCTACTCAGGAGGCTGAGGCATGAGACTCACTTGAACCCAGGAGGCAGAGGTTGCAGTGAGCTGAGATTTCGCCATTGCACTCCAGCCTGGGCAACAGAGCCAGACTCCAACTCAAAAAAAAAAAAAAAAACAGGATGGCTCATGCGGCAGGCAATTCTCCTACCACTCTGGCCCCTGAGGAAGGGACTGGGGTACTTCTCAATGCATCTGACCCAAGCCTCTTTTGGAGGCTTGACTGGGAAGTGAGAAACACCCTGACTCCACCCATTGGATTTACAGGAATTCTCGCCCCACAGTTGTTTAGATATTAACTCAGCCACGACAAGCCAAGACAAACAGTCCAGGGCCAGGACAGACATCTGCTGCCTGTGGCCACCCATCACCCTGCCACCTGCCATGGATGTGCCCTGGCCCCTGGGGTGGATTCTGCTTCTCTTGGGAAGCCCCCTCACCCAAGCTGAGCCTCTGTGAGTCTGGGGAATGGAGGGGGCTCAGCCGGCTTCCTGCATATCTGATGTCTGTGATTCCAGCTTGTAATTCCTGTTCTGTGTCACTTTGCCTACTCAAGTCCCTTACTGCCCCTGTGTTTGTCTACGGGCAGGTACATCCTGGTGACCCCCCGAGTCCTGAGGGTCGGCAGCCTGGAGAACATCCACATTCAGGCCCACTCGGACTCAAGGCAGCCCCTCACAAGGACGCTCAAGGTGAACCTCACAGTGTGGGACTTCCCTAAGAAGAAGACAGTGTTGGCAAGGAGCCAGCTCATTCTCTCGCCAGGAAACAACTTTATGGGCCAGGCACCTGTGACGGTATGTGACAGGCTGGGATGGGTGACCACAAAGGGAGGCACTGGGTCAGCAGTAAAGGCAGAAAGGGGCAGACTCTGGGTCTGGAGAGTAGATGCAGGCCCCAAAGTACTTACCGCTCCTGTCACGCCCTGTCCATTTAGAAGTCAAATGTCCTTAAGACTGGGCTCCAAGAACCCTCCATTGGCCCATTTGATGCCTCTGCATGAATGATAAAAGATACCTTCTGTCAGTAGCTGGGGAAGCGAGCATGGACTGGATTCTGTCCTTCCCTTGGCTGGGTGCACTTGTGTAGTGCAACCTGCACAACTGCACTTATGCAGTGAGCAACCTGCACAACTGCACGTGGCAACATAGCTCCCAAAGACAGAGCCAGAAGACCTTCAGCCAATTGCTCCTTTCAGGATCTGTCCCAAGGCTTTACCCCCAGCCAGGGAGACCCCAGCAGAGCCTGAGGAGTATGGATCTCTCTCTCTCTCTCTCTCTCTCTCTCTCTCTCTCTCTCTTAGGTTCCTGAGAGCCTGGTATACCCCCCACAACCAGGGCAGCAATATGTCATCATCCGGGCAACTTGGGCACCCACTTCAATCTCCTCATTCATGGAGAAGATGGTGCTGGTGGCTCCTCATGCTGGCTACATCTTCATCCAGACGGACAAGACCATCTACACCCCTGAGCACTTGGGTACAACCCCGAGGCACTTGGCCTGGGGCAATCACTGGCTCTCATCCCTAGTCTCTCCCAATGTCTGAGATACTCCCATCCCCTAAAACCTTCTCCACCTCCCAAGATTTCTCTCTGCATAAATGGTACCCCCCCGCCACAGCCCAAGACCCACACACTCTCTCTCTCTCCCTTCGTCTACCCAATACTCAGAGTCCTCCTTCTCCCCCAGTTCAGTACCGGGTGTTCACTGTGAACCACAAGATGGACCCTGTGACCAGGAAATTCACTCTGGACATCAAGGTGGTCTTTCCCGATGGGGTAAATCTGGGACGCGGGTTACATGGTGTGCTGAAGTCCTGGGGGCATGAGCCCCCAGGGCTGTCCCAGAGGGCAGTCACCAGCACCAGCCTCTGTCCCCACAGAACCCGAACGGAATCACTGTGACTAGCCAGAGTGTGTTGGCCAAGGACGGCTTCTTTTACAGCTCCTTTCACCTCCCAGAGCTTGTCAGGTGCCCTTGTCAGGTCTGGGAGCCCGAGGGGTGCCAAGGGAAGCTGTCATTCTCTGTCTCCATCTCTCTTAACTTTGTGCCTCAGTTTGGGGACCTGGACCATCGAAGCCCGCTACCAAGGTGCACCCAAGCAGAGGTTCAAGGCTGCCTTCGATGTGAAGGAATATGGTGAGAAGGGTGTGGGTGGTGTGGGCAAGATGAACACGCCGGGGACGGGACTGGGAATGGAAGGGAGGTTTCAGGGGGAGCCTCCGCTGTGAACCAGGACCTGAGCTGGGTGCTGAGTGCTGGGTGCTGGTGTTCCAGCCCTTGGGGGTTGGCAGAGCCACCGAGGAAGAAGCAGGACTGGGAGGGGATGAGGGAGCCGGTGCAATACTGAGGGTGCCCATGGCTTTTTTTTTTTCTGCCTAGTCCTCCCGTCTTTTGAAGTCCAGCTGATCCCAAACAGGACTTTCTTCTACCTCAACAATGAGGCTTTGGGCATTGATATCAAGGCTCGGTGAGCCCCCTTCCTCCCAGCCCTGCCAGAGGACCAGGGGCACAAAAATTGAGTACACAGAAACAAGTGCCAGGTTTGGTAGCTCATACCTATAATCCAAGAGCTTTGGGAGATCTAGGCAGGAGGATCACCTGAGGTCAGGAGTTCACGACCAGCCTGGACAGCATGGTAAAATTTCTTCTCTACAAAAAAAAAAAAACACAAAAATCAGAGCTGGGCACAGTGGCTCACGCCTGTAATCCCAGCACTTTGGAAGGCCAAGGCAGGCAGATCATGAGGTCAAGAGATCAAGACCATCCTGGCCAACATAGTGAAACCCCTTCTCTACTAAAAATACAAAAATTAATCAGGCGTTGTGGAATGTGCCTGTAGTCCCAGCTACTCAGGAGGCTGAGGCAGGAGAATCACTTGAAACAAGGAGGTGGAGTTTGCAATGCGTGGAGATTGTGCCACTTCACTCCAGCCTGATGACAGAGTGAGACTCCATCTCAAAAAAAAAAAATATATATATATATATACACAAAAAATTGCTGGGCATGGTGGCACACACCTGTAGTCCTAGGCACTCAAGGACTACTGAGGTGGGAGAATCGCTTGAACCCAGGAGGCGGAAGTTGCAGTGAGCCAAGATTGCAGCACTGTACTCTAGCCTGGATGACAGAGTGAGACTCTGTCTCAAAAAAAAAAAAAAGAATTAGCCGGGCATGGTGGCGTGTGCCTGTTGTTTCCATTACTAGGGAGGCTGAGGTGGAAGGATCACTTGAGCCCAGGAGGTAGAGGTTGCAGTGAGCCAAGATTGTGCAACTGCACTCCAGCTCGGGTGACACAGCGAGACCCTGTTGCAAAAAAAGAAAGAGAGAGAAGCAGGCCACTTCTGTAGCACTTAGGGTGGCAGATGTACTCTTCTCCCACCCATGAGATATTCTGGGCCACCTATGTTGTCCTGTGAGGTTATGCAGACCATGCCTGCCACCTGTGAGGTCGTATTTCTTCAAGTCTACAAAGTTGTACAGACCACCTTGTCTACCCGATGGAGTTATACTGAGTCTCATTTCACCTGCCACATCACAGTTTAGACCACCTCTGAAAGTCCATGAGATGGTACAGCGTACTTCTGCCGTTGTGAGATAGTCCGGACCATCTCTGCAGCTCTACGAGATGGCAAATGACATATTTGCTGCCTTGTGTTTTGCAGACCATCTGCGTAGCTCTATGAGGTTGTGCAGGCAATGCTGTCCACCAGAGGTTGTACAGGCTATGTCTGCCGCTTCTGCACATTACATATACTGTCCACAAATCATTCCTGCAGCCCTGACATGCCGCATAGGCCACCTGGTTTCCCTGGTGAGGCTGCGCAGGCCACTTCATAGGTTGCCCAGACTTCTTTGTGGCTTTATATAGTCTTAAGTCCACCTCTACCATCTTGGGAGATTGCACAGACTACATCTGCAACCCATCAAGGCTTTATGGGATATATTTTTCACCTCTCAGAGTTGTGTGTGTCATCAATGAAACCATCTAAGTTTCCAGGGGCCACCTCTGCCCCTCCCAATTTTGCACAGCCATCTCCAAAGCAACATGAAGTGTGTGGGTGCTTCAGAGACAGTGGAATGATCCTTCATCCCCCCCAGGTATATATTTAACAAGCTGGTGGACGGACATGCTCTGGTCATCTTCGGGGTCAAGCTGGATTCCCGCCGGATCCTTATCCAAAGCTCCCTGCAGAGGGTGAAGGTGACTGAATTCCGGCCCCTCCCCGACCTCCAGTCCACTCCACCCTCTATCACTCCCCAGGGAACCATATCTCTTCCTCTCTCTTATCCTACAAACAGATCTCTGAAGGCCTGGGCCACATCTCTCTCCAGAAGGACATGCTGATGGCCACATTCCAGGGCCCAGAAAAGGACTTCATTGGAGGCTCAATCTTTGTCAATGTCACCGTGTTCTCCTCAGGTGCCACCCTTGCCTAGGCCCCTGACTGAGGACAGGACATGGTGTTCTTGCCCAATGCAGACACTCAACCCATGTGGCCTTGGGCCACCTCCCAGCCTCAGTTTCCTCATTAGAGAAATGGGAAAACACCAGAAGGGGTGGAAGGAGCTGAAATGGCATTACTGTCTTTCTCTGCCTTCACCAAGATGGGGCTCCCATACTAATCCTGCCACTCAGGAAATTGAACCCCCTCACAAACTCTGTGGTCCCCCTGTCTCTACAGGGGGAGAGATGGTGCAAGCCGAGACCTCAGGGGCGGAGATCGTCCAGAGCCCATACAACATCAAGTTCACCAGGACACCCCAGTATTTCAAGCCAGGAATGCCCTTCCACTTTCGGGTCAGAGTCTGACTCACTAAAACCAGGGACTCAGGGCCCCCTCCCCAAAACAGACCTCCCACAAGGAGACAAAAACCTGCACTGGACTTACCTGCACCCAACTCATCTGCTGAAAACTGAATTCATCATGTTCCCCAGACTAATCCCAGAGTTCCCCCAAGCCTTAACCCAGATACCCCCAAAGCACAGTGATGGCTCCAGAATTTCTCTATGGAGAAATTACCTCCATCACCTCTATTAGAGGCCACAATCAGGCTGGAAGGTGGTGTTTGAGGGTTTATCTAGAGACTGCATTTGCACAGTAAAGCATGTTCTTTTCACATATGTTAATTTGCACGGGCATTAGGAAAGCCAGGAATATCCTCTGGCATCAGTCCTGCTCCACGTTTCCTGCAGCCTCTCCGTGTGTCCTCCTTCCCTCTCCACTCTGTCTTGCCACTCACCCTCGGCTCCCAAACACCCAGGGTAACCACATGTGGTAGTACACTGCAAAGCTCTAGGGGGCGCCATTCATAAAAACTCTAATATGAATGGTGCCGCTGGTGCTGTTTAGTGCAGCGCTTATATAGTTGTACAAAGCAATCCTATTCCGATCACATTCCAGTCTCACCTCTCGCACCAGGCCACCCCAGGCTTTTTCTTCACCTCACCTTAGATTCCACCCCAGGTCTTCGTCTCAAATCCTGATGGATCCCCGGCTTCCAGAGTCCTTGTCCACTCCCAAAACCAAAAAGTGTACACCTCGACTGAAGGTTTGGCCACTCTGACCATCAACACAGAGGCAAATCTGGACACGCTCCCCATCCAGGTACCAACTTGACAAGGCAAGGAGGGTGGGGTTGGAGCTGTGTGAGATGGAAGGGTTGGGGTTTACTTGCACATCTCCTTCCCCAGGTGAAGACTGAAGAATCTCTTCGTCCAGAAGAGCAGGCTTCAGCCAGGATGACAGCTTGGCCTTACTTGACCCAGGATTCGTCAGGGAACTTCCTACACATCGAAGTAAAGACACTGGACACAGAGGTTGGCAGCAGCATCCAGCTGAGCCTCAACACAAGACATCAGAACCCTGAAACCAAGAACAGGATTACTCACTTCACCATCCTGGTGAGGGACTCAGACCAGGATCTGAATCAAGGAATTCTTTCCTTGGACAAACCTTGGCTTGCTGGGTTGGAGAAACTATGAAAAAATATATGAAGATGGGAAAATCTTGAGTGGGCTCAAATCAAGAGGCTGAAGCAAAGAGACTATGGGCCTCCACTGTGGGCTGGGACAGCTTCAGGGAAAGACTGAAGCTGCCCTGCCCTTCTCATCCTTGGTCTAACCTTGTTTCCAAGGTCCTGAGTAAGGGCCAGATCGTGAGTGCTAAACATCAGCGAAAAGCCCAGGGGAGTGTCTACACGTCAGCCATTATTGATGTCACTTCAGAGATGCTGCCCTCCTTCCGCATTCTGGCCTTTTATTTACTTCCCAGAGGAGTAAGCCAGAACCCTGAGCTGGTGGCTGATTCCATATGGATTGATGTGAAAGACAGATGCATGGGGACGGTAAGGCAAACTCCTTACAGTTGTGTATCAGCATCATAAAGCCTCAGAAAGGGTCTGTACAAGTTTAGGCATCCCCAAACTGGAAGCCAGGGGAGAGAGGGAGAATATCTGGCCTTAAGAGCTCAACACAGCGATGATGCTAGTAAATAAATATAGAGTTGGGATTAGCCTAGCGGAGTTCCCAGATACTGCACCAGAGCAGCAGGGGACATAAACTTGAAAGTGGACTTATATGCTCTATGATTACCTTTTCCTGATAGCTCTCTTTTTCTTGGTTCAGCTGAAAGTTGGCTTGAAGAATGATGGATTATTCCAGCCTTTGGAGCCCAACAGCCTAGTGGAACTGAAGGTGACAGGTGATGCAGAAGCCACAGTGGGGTTGGTGGCTGTGGACAAGGCTGTCTATGCCTTGAACAGCAAACACAAGCTCACTCAGAAGAAGGTAAGAGCATGTGGTCTTTGGGCCAAGATGTTGCCAGGATGTTCTAGCTGGAGCCTCAGCTTCTTCAGCCATAAAGAGGACAGCATCAGTGTAAGGATTCAAGGAGATGGTGCAAAGTCTAATGACTGAAAGGTGATAAGAGCTCAAAAAATGGGAGATAGTATGAGAATTATTATTTGAGCCTGCAATTCCAGTACACCACTGCTCCTTTCATTGAGGACTCATATAGATCTCACATCCAGGTTCCTCTCTTGTCCTCTAGGTCTGGGATGTGGTGGAAGAACATGACATTGGCTGCACAGCAGGAAGTGGGAAAGACAGATTTGCTGTGTTCAAGGATGCTGGATTGGACCTGAAAATCAGCACAGGAATGGATAGCCTGGCAAGCTGTGGTACAGTCTTGGAGGGGTGGACAGGAGGAGGGCAGGAATGGAGGCAGTGCTGCCTAGTGGGGTTTAATGTCAAACAGATATGGGCTGTAATCCAGATCCTGTCACTTACCATGGGGCAGTCACGTTTCTCTTGGAGTCTTGATTTCTTTGTCCATAATATAGAGATGATAATGAATTAACTCACAGTGTGTTGGTTAAGACAGGGTTAGCCATGTGTATCAAAGATACAAACTAATAGTAGATTAAACAGGTAGTTTATTTCTCATTCAGTAACATGAGAGAGGTCATCCTGGGACTCGGACTCCTTATAGGAATCCATCCATGCCAGGCAGCAGGGTGAAGGGAAGTGGGAAGGGGAGGACACTTCCACATCTCATTGGACAGAATTCAGTCACGTGGCCCCACCTAAGTGCAAGAAAGGCTGGGAAATGTAGTCTTTATTCTGAGTGATCTATGCAAGGTGGATGCTTAGTTGCCACAGATAAGAGATGATAATGGATTTGGAGACAACTAAGAGTATCTTCTCTCAGCTATAAATAGTAATATTAATAATAGTTCTTATTCATTACTTGTGTGCATGATCTCATTGATAGAACTATGATTATGCCCATTTTATGTCACTGGGGAAATTAGCACCCAGAGAGGTTAAGTGACTTGCTGAAAATCTCCCAGCTTTTAAGCAACAAGTCTTGAATATAGGAGGCTGTCAGATGAAATTAAGTGATACATATAAAGCACTGGACATACAGAAAACACCCAATAAACATAATCAAGAATGTTAATAATGATCTTGGCAACTGTTCTATCATCATTCCCTCTGATCCCCAGACTGGCCCTGCCCCCAGGACCTTCCTCCCAGCCGCCATCACCACTCCCTGAAGAGGATGGAGGCAAAGAGGAATGCAGGTCAGTGTCAAAGCTGCATATCTCCCTCCATCTCCTCAGCCTACTGTATCCATCAGGGCTTAGAACAGGACACCCAAACCACTCTAGGTATTTCTAGCAGAGAGGGATCTAATGGGGGGGGTTTGGTGCTTACAAAATCATTAAATGGGCTATTGGGGTGGACGTTGGAAGGCTGCTTCCTGGGACTCAAGATAACCCCACTTCAGTCTTGCAATCCATAAAATATCAAGAAACTGCTGCCAATATCTCTCATAAGGCTGGTAGATTGATAATGAAACATGGACTCATGCCCATTAAAAAACACACACAGACTGGAGCCCAGCCATCAGCTACCACTGCTGCAGGAAAAATGGTTTCTGCTTCTCTTCTATCTCCCAGATCTCTCATGAGAGCATCTCAGTGGCTGCATCCAATCTCATTCAGAACCCCAGCAGCAAGGGAGTATGTGGAATGTAGTTTTCAGATGTGTAGCCTCTGTGGTACAGGAAGGAATGTAGACAAAAGGAGAAAGAGGTCTTGAGTGTGACTGGACAATATCTAACTAAACTGCCATCCTGAAGACTAAAGTGTGGACCAGAAGAAGAGGCTTTGAGCCTGGAGTCAGGGGAACATGGGAGGCAGCACTGGGTGGTGTTAGAGGCATGAAATCTGAGGCTGGCGCAGTGGCTCACTCCTGTAAACCCAGAACTTTGGGACGCCAAGGTAGGTGGATCACTTGAGGTCAGGAGTTCGAGACCAGCCTGGCCAACATGGTGAAACCCTGTCTCTACTAAAAATATAAAAATGAGCTGGGTGTGGTGGTGGGCACCTGTAATCCCAGCTGCACGGGAAGCTTAGGCGTGAGAATCACTTGAACCTGAGAGGCAGAGGTTGTAGTGATCTGAGATTGCACCACTGCACTCCAGCCTGAGTGACAGAGCAAGACTTCAACTAAAAAAAAAAAAAAAAAAAAAAAAGACAGTATGGATTCTGGTCCCAGCTCAGCCACTTGGGAGCCTTGACTTTAGGCAAATGAACTCACCTCTCTGTGGCTCAGCTTTCTTGTCAGAAGCTCACCATGTGAGTTCAATATGAGGCTTCAGAAAGAACACAGATAAGGCACTAGATGTAGCATCTGCCACAGAGTCATCGCTAAATAGCAGCAAGGTGTGCATAGCATCAGGGTGAATGGGTGCCAACTTCTTAGATCCTGCCCAACCCCTCCTCTTTCCCTCTAACCTGCAGTGAACAAGTTTAACACAGAGCTGGAGCAAAAGTGCTGTAAGGCTGGGCTCCGGGAGAGTCCAGTGGGGCTGTCCTGTGAGGAGAGAACCTGGCATGTCCGCCACGGTCCAGCCTGTGTGGCTGCTTTCCTGGACTGCTGCTATCTGTCTGAGACGCTGACTCGGGAGGCTCGAGAGGATCAGCTGCTTCTGGGGACAAGTGAGGGGGCCGTGGCAGGAGATGCAGGGTGGGAGTTTCGTGGAGGGATACAGAGTGACATGGGACAGGCTAAGGGGTGATATGGGCCATGGGGGATTGGAGAAGGGGAACACAGAAGAAATATGAAGGAGCCTTTGCCTCACACCTGCTCCCTGCAGTGGATGAAGAGGAGGACTTGGATGACCTCTTTGAGGATGACACGCCTGTACGGACCCTGTTCCCCGAGAGTTGGCTCTGGAGGAAGTTCACTCTGCCGAAGAGTGACTCAGGGTAGGACATTAGCCTCCATGACAGAATCTGGCCCCAGGTCCTTGCAATCATCAGTGGATGCTGTTCAGGGACAGTGACCCCAGCAGTGATGCTGAGCCTCAGGACAGTCCCACAATGGGGAAAATATCTTAATGGGTTCCCTAAAAAGATGACGACCCTCTAGTGATGCTGTCACTAATGAGATGACCTGATGATTCTCAGTAGTGACCATAAGCCCCACATGGTGACCCCCAACCTGGAGACTCTGTCCATGCAGCACAAGCTCAGTGACGTCCCCTCACTCCCAGCAGCTTCTCCCACTACCCCATCTCCGTGAACATGCCGGATTCCATCACCACATGGCAGTTTGTGGCGGTCAGCCTCAAGGCCGGTCAAGGTGATCCCCAGCAAGCCCAGTGCTAAAGGAATGCGGGTATGGAGACCTACCCAGCCCCTCTCCCCACCCAGCCTCTGCTTAAACCCAGTTTGCTCTCCTGGCTGTAGGTCTCTGTGTCTCAGACCCCTTTGAGTCCACAAATCCTTCTTTGTGGACCTTAAGTTGCCTCACTCTGTGATCAGGAATGAGCAGGTGCAGATCCAAGCTGTGTTGTACAATTTCAGGAATCGTCAGGCCAAGGTGAAGCCCCTGAGCCCTCAACTTCCTGCCAAAATCTCCACTAGTGTGTATTTTATTTTATGCTTAAATTATTTTTATTTGTTTATTGAGATGGAGTCTTGCTCTGTTGTCCAGGCTGCAATGTAGTGGTGTGATCTCGGCTCACTGCAACCTCCACCTCCAGCGTTCAACTGATTCTCCTACCTCAGCCTTCCAAGTAGCTGGAACTATACGCATGCACCACCATGCCCGGTTAATGTTTGTATTTTTAGTAGAGACAGGGTTTCACCATGTTGGCCAGGCTGGTCTCAAACTCCTGACCTCAAGTGATCTGCCTGCCTCAGCCTCCCAAAGTGCTGGGATTATAGGCATGAGCCACTGTGCCCAGCCTATTTTATTTATTTATTTTTTGAGATGGAGTTTTCTCTGGTACCCAGGCTGGAGTGCAGTGGTGTGATCTCAGTTCACTGCAACCTCCATCTCCCGGGTTTAAGCAATTCTCCTACCTCAACCTCCTGAGTAGCTGGGACTACAGGTGCCCGCCACCACACCTGGCTAATTTTCATATTTTGAGTAGAGACAGGGTTTTGCCATGTTGGCCAGGCTGATCTCAAACTTGTGACCTCAAGTGATCCACCTGCCAGCCTCCCAAAGTGCTGGGATTACAGGTGTGAACCACTGCACCCAGCCTATTTTATTTTATTTTTGGAAATAGAGTCTCACTCTGTCGCCCAGGCTAGAGTGCGGTGGCGTGATCTCGGCTCACTGCAACGTCAACTCGCAGGTTCAAGTGATTCTCGTGCCTCAGCCTCCCCAGTAGCTGGGATCATAGGTGTGTGCCACCACACCTGGCTAATTTTTAGTATTTTGAGCAGAGACAGAATTTTGCTGTGTTGCCCAGGGTGGTCTCAAACTCCTGAGCTCAGGCAATCCACCCACCTTGGCCTCCCAAAGTGTTAGAATTACAGGCGGGAGCCACCATGCCCAGCCTGTTTGTTAGTGTGTTTTAGAAAAGGAGATTGGGTGTATTTATTATTCCCATGGGTCAGTGACGTGGAGGCTGTTTTGGAAAATCTAAGGTATTCTCCTATTTAGCCAGGCATAGTGGCGCACACCTGTATTTCAGCTACTTGAGAGGCTGAGGTGGGAGGATGGCTTGAGCCCAGGAGGTTAAGGTTGCAGTGAGCTGTGATTGCACCACTGCACTCCAGCCTGGGTGACAGAGTGAGACCTTGTCTCTACAAAAAGTAATTTTAAGAAGGTTAGTTAGCCAGGCTTGATGGCATGCACCTGTGGTCCCAGCTACTCAGGAAGTTAAAGCAGGACGATCGCTTGAGCCCAGGAGTTCCAGGCTGCACTGAGTCATATTTGTGCCACTCCACTCCAATCTGGGTGACACAGCAAGACAAAGAAAGAGAGAAAGAGAGGAAGGGAGGGAGGGAGGGAGGAAGGAATTAATTTAAACCTCATGACAACTCCATCAGATGGGTACTATTATTCTTCTGGTTTAGAGATAAGGAAATTGAAGCACAGACAGGTTAAGGGGCTTGCCTGGAGTCACACAGCACATAAATGGCAGATGGGACTCTGACTCAGGCTGGGTCTGTGGTCCCCATCACTAGGCTTCACTGTCACCTACTTGGGCATCTCAGGGCAGGAAGGGGACTGTGACGCCGGGGTCCTAGACCATGACATGCATCGATACCCCCTCCCTTTACCCATCCTGCCCTAGGTCCGAGTGGAGTTCCCCCACAAGGAGCCGCTGTGCAGCGGGTCAAAGCCAGGAGCGCCATCCCGCCAGGTGGTGGTCGTGCCCCCCACCTCCTCCAAGATGCTACCCTTTGTGCTTCTCCCTCTGGAGATAGGCAAAGTGGACGTGGAGGTCAAGGCTGTGGGCTATGGGATCCAGGACCACGTCAAGAAGACACTCTTGGTCCGGGTAATGGGCACCCCCAGCTCCCTAGCTGCTGGTACACACAGCAGGGCTTCCACCAGGTCCAGGCCGTGTGATCGTGGATGGGGCAGGTGGGCCTAGGATCGATAAACAGGGCTCCTCGATGGGAGTGAGGTGAAAGAGAACGGATCTGAAAGTTCAGTCGGTCGGCCAAGTGCGGTGGTTTACACCAGTAATCTCGGTAGTTTGGGAGACCGAGGCGGGTGGATCACCTGAGGTCAGGAGTTTGAGACCAGCCTGGCCAACATGGTGAAACCCCATCTCTACGTGGTGGTGCCCATCTGTAGTCCCAGCTACTCGGGAGGCTGAGGCAGGAGAATCACTTGAACCTGGGAAGTGGAGGATGCAGCGAGCCAAGATGGCACCACTGCACTCCAGCCTGGGTGACAGAGTGAGACTGTCTTAATAAAAAAAAACAAAAAGAAAAAAGTTTAGTCAGTGGACTGATGTGAGGAGCTCACAAGCCCTCACTTCAAAGGAGTCAGGCCTGGGTTCAAATCTTGTCTCTGCTTTGTGACCTTGGGCAACTTAACTTCTCTATTCTGAGCCTCCATTTCTTTGCAGGATGAGGGTAATCATCATACCCACGAATAATCAGAGTTGGGAAAATGACCAATAGCCAGTGTATGGCCTATCAAAAATACTTTATTAGGCTGGGTGTGGTGGCTCATGCCTGTAATCCCAGCACTTTGAGGAGCCGAGCTGGGTGAATCATGAGGTCAGGAGTTCAAGACTAGCCTGGCCAACATAGTGAAACCCCATCTCTACTAAAAATACAAAAAATCAGCTGGGTGTGGTGATGGGTGCCTGTAATCTCAGCTACTTGGGAGGCTGAGGCAGGAGAATCACTTGAACCCGGGAGGCGGAGGCTGCAGTGAGCCAAGATCGCACCACTGCACTCCAGCCTGGGCGACAGTGCGAGACTCTGTCTAATTAAAAAAAAAAATTAGTTTGGCCTGGTGGTGTGCACCTGTAGTCCCAGTTACTCAGAAAGCCGAGAGGGGATTGCTTGAGCCCGTGAAATTGAGCCTGAAGCTGAGATCGTGCCTCTGCACTCCAGCCTGGGCGACAGAGCAAGACCCTCTCTCCAAAAAACAAACAAATGAACAAAAAACTTTATTTACTTTACAAACACATGTTTAATGCTTAAGATATAGGTGCTTAAGAATATTAGCTCAGTCAGCTGTAGTGGCACCCTCCTGTATTCCCAGCTATTTGGGAGGCTGAGGTGGGAGGATCATTTGAGCATAGAAATTTGAGTCCAGCCTGGGCAACCTAGAGAGAATCCTTCTCTGAAAAAAAAACCAAACCATTAACTGGGCCAGCCATGGTGGTTCATGCCTGTAATCCCAGCACTTTGGGAGGCCGAAGCAAGTGAATCACTTGAGGCCAGGAGTTCAAGACCAGCCTGGCCAACATAGCTTAACCCCATCTCTACTAAAAATACAAAAATTAGCCCGGTGTGGTGGTATGCAGCTGTAATCCCAGCTACTCAGGAGGCTGAGGCACAAATATCACTTGAACCTGGGATTTTTTGAGAACCTGTCTCAAAAACAAAAATTAACTAATTCAGTCCTCCAAACAACCCTATGAGGTAGGGACAATTATTATCCCCCTTTTACAGATGAGAAAACTGAGGCAGAGAGAGGGTAAGTAACTTTCCCAAGGACACACAGCTAGGAAGCAGAAGAGCTGGGATTTGAACCCAGGTATTTGGGCTCCAGAGTCTGTGCTTATCATAGCCCAGCAATGCCTCCTGTCACCATCACTGTGATTGTCATCATTACTGTGGTTGCTGTTTTTGCTTTTGACTTATATCTTCCTCTCATCCCTCAGGCAGGGGGTCAGATTCAGCAAATGTCCCGTAGCATCCTCCTGAACCCCCAAGGTTTGTGAGCTCTGCAGGGGACATGTGAGGTCCTGGGGCCATGCTAGGAAAGAGGAAGGAGTGGGCATGAGGGGGTGTGCCCAGGTGGGAATCCCCAGCCCCAGAGCCCACTTGTGACAGAAGGTTATGCTTCTTCAGGTCAGACCCAGACAGAACTGGTGCCAAGACAGGAGTTCTTGAACATGGTGCCAGACACGCAGGCAGAAGTGTTTATCAGCGTTCAAGGTGCTGGGTGACACAGGGATGTGGGGAGGGCTGGCACTGGGTCCCCTAAGGTCCACGAGGCACCAGGGCGGGAGGAACTGGGGTGGCCATGTGGGGTGATCAGTGAACCATGGTGGTGTAGGCAGAGGCCACTCCCAGGGTCACCCAGCTCACCCACCTGACAGGTGACATCCTTGGTGAGACGATTGTGGGCAACCTGACACCCGAAGAGATGCGGCGGCTGCTGCAGGTCCCCAGGGGCTGCCCCGAGCAGACGCTGAGCTCCCTGATGCCTGTCGTCATCCTAACCCGTTATTTGGATGCCACCGGCCAGTGGGGCAAGGTCGGGGTGGAGCACAGGGACCAGGTGATGAAGAATATTGTCAGCGGTGAGAGCAGGAACCCTCCCGGGGCCTCCATGGGGGTGCCTGGGGCTCTCCCGGAGGGTGGCTGGGGCGCCCCCAAGATTGGGGAAATCTTCGTGGGATGACCCCCGGCCTCAGGCACTAACACCCAAACTGTGACTCCTCCTCCAGACTACAACTTGATACTAAATTCCCCAAGGGAATCCCACGACTGTGACACACCTGTGGGACTTCTTCACCCTGACCCCTTCCCCAGGCTTCAATTTTTTTTTTTTTTTTGCAGTGGAATCTCGCTCTGTCACCCAGGCTGGAGGGCAGTGGCGTGATCTCCACTGCAACCTCTGCCTCCCGGGTTCAAGCCATTCTCCTGCCTCAGCCTCCTGAGTAGCTGGGATTACAGATGCCTGCCACCATGCCCACTAATTTTTGCATTTTAATTAATTTATGTATTTATTTTGAGATACAGTCTCACTCTGTCACCCAGACTGGAGTGCAGTGGTGCGATTTCGGCTCACTTCAACCTCTGCCCCCTGAGTTCAAGCGATTCTCCTGCCTTGGCCTCCTGCAGAGCCGGAATTACAGGTGCCTGCCATCACAGCGGGCTCATTTTTTGATTTTTTGTAGAGATGGGGTTTTGCCATGTTGGTCAGGCTGCTCTTGAACTCCTGACCTCAGGTGATCCACCTGCCTTGGCTTCCCAAAGTGCTGGGATTACAGGTGTGAGCCACTGCACACCGCCTCCAGGCTTCAGTCTTATGACAGACACCCTGATATCTCCCAAAAAGCCATCCTGCCGGAGGATGTTATACTGGGACCCTGCTCCAGGTTACACTCCCTCAGTGCTACTCCCAGGGAATCCCAGGGAACACCCAGGCAGCAAACCCCAGAATAACCCCAGGGAGTGGCCTCTCGGTTGCACCTGGATGCTGACACCTCCCCAGGTTACAACCAAACACCCCAGGGAGCAACTGGAGAGGAATGCCCCTGGTAACACCCACAGACCTCTGAGCTGATTGGTCCCAGGTTACTCTCGGACTCCAGCTTTTCCTCCAGGTCTTTTCTCAAGCAGTAACCCCTCAGGTAACCTCCAGATACACAGTAAACTGCTGAGCGTGGTGGCTCACGCCTGTAATCCCAGCACTTTGGGAGGCCAAGGTGGGCAGATCACGAGGTCAGGAGATCGAGACCATCCTGGCCAACATGGTGAAACCCTGTCTCCACTAAAAATACACACACAAAAAAGGTTAGCCGGTCGTGGTGGTGTGTGCCTGTAATCCCAGCTACTTGGGAGGCTGAGGCAAGAGAATTGCTTGAACCTGGGAGACGGAGGTTGCAGGGAGCCAAGATCACACCACTGCACTCCAGCCTGGGCAACAGAGCAAAACTCTGTCTCAAAAAAAAAAAAAAAAAAAATCTGCTTCCCAAGCTGTATATAAGGTGGGCAAAAATTTTAAAAATTAAAAAAAAATTAAAAATAAGGGAAAGAAAAGAAAAAGGAAAACTCCCAGGTAGCACCCCTCCCAGGTTGCATGTGGACAACATCTTCTATGATTTCTTCCAGCAGCAACTCCAAGGCTGGCATGCCCTGCCCCAGAGTCCCCAAGGCAAAGGTCTCCTGGGTTATATCCAGAGACAACTGCCTCCTGGGTCCCTCAAAGTCATTCCTGAGCCCTGCCCTTCACTTATGCCGGGCCCTAAACCCCCCTCCACAGTACACCTGGACAATAGGTGGCCCCTTCTAGATGACCTCCAGGTGTGACACCCTCATGTCACCTCCAGTCCCTGCCCGCCAGGTTCTACCTGTGACACTGACTATCCCTCCACGCCCTGCTCTGTTTCCCCAGGGTACACCCGGATGCTGACCCACCGGAGTTCAGACGGCACCTACCACACCTCCAAGGGGAACCCAGGAAGCACCTGGTGAGGATGACCCCGTCTCTCCTGCTGCTGCCACCCTTGAAGCCCAAGGGGCCAGCTTGGGGCCCGATGTCCCAGGAGCATCCACGCTGCAGAGTCTTGGGGTCTTGGGGTCTCCAGTGCATGGGCCTGGGGCATTCTGCACTGGCAGACCTGAGCAGCAGTGAATGGCAGGGGTCCACCTGGGAGGGTGTGTATGTCCCATGGTGTAGACTCCCCTGTCCCAGAGCCCCCTTGGCTGCCATTTGCAGGTGTCACCCTCGCTGTCTCCCGGCAGGCTCACAAACTATGTGTTCCGTGTCTTTGCCCTGGCTTACCCTACGATGACGACCAGCGTGCTTGACCTGTCCTCCCTCTGTGCCATGGCCAACTGGATCACCATCGACAGGCAGGCGGAGGATGGGCACTTCCTGGAGAAGGGCCCTGTGGTCATGACATCCATGCAGGTGGTCACAGCCCTCCCTGCTCAGGCCATTCAAACACATCCCCAGGGCTCTGTGCACTAAGAGGGGGATTTCAGGCTCCCAATCTGTTCTTAGGTAGATGAGAACAGGAAAGAGCCGAGGCTCAGCGCCAAGGATCACACCCGCCCTGGTCTGAACCACCCTGTGCTCTGTTAGAATGTGGGTGAGGCTTGGCACATCCGGGAACCCGTCTCTTTCTCATCCCCACATCAAGCAGTGGCCTGCCTGGCCCTCCTCCCTTGGAGACTGTGTCCTCCCCAGCTTGACACCCATCTCCACCAAGAGTCCCTTTACACCAGCAACCAGAGAAGTCTTTCAACTGCAGTCTGGCAGGTCTCTCCCCTGCTCAAACACCTGCTGTAGCTCACAGCTACCTTTATCTGTATCTCCTCGTAGGCCTCACCTCACCATTCCATGCTCACTGTGCACACTTAACCATTCATGGGCTCTTCCAACGCCCCCAAAAAGGGCTTTTGCTGTCCTCTCTGCATGCATCAGGCCAAATTATTATTATTATTAATTATTTTGAGAAAGAGTTCCACGCCGTCACCCAGACTGCAATGCAGTGGCCTGATCTCAACTCACTGCAACCTCCACCTCCCTGCTTCAAGTGATTCTTATGCCTCGGCCACCTGAGTAACTAAGATTACAGGCATGTGCCACCACGCCCAGCTAATTTTTACATTTTTGTTTTAGTAGACATGGGTTTTCGCCATGTTGTCCAGGCTGGTCTCAAACTCCTGGCCACAAGTGATCTGCCTGCCTCAGCCTCCCAAAGTTCTGGCATTACAGACAGGAGCCACAGTGCCGAGCCTATTATTATTTTTAGAGACAGGATCTTGCTCTGTTGCCCAGGCTGGAATGCAGTGGCACAATCATAGCTCACTACAGCCTCAAACTTCTGAGCTTAAGAGATCCTCCTGCCTTAGCCTCCTCAGTGGTTGGGACTACAGGTGCACACCGCCATTCCTGGCTTTTTTTTTTTTTTTTTGAGATGTAGTCTCGCTCTTTTGCCCAGGCTAGAGTAGTGGAATCTCAGCTCACTGCAGCTTCCACCTCCCAGGTTCAAGCGATTTTCCTGCGTCAGCCTCCTGAGTAGCTGGGACTACAGGTGCCCATGACCACACCTGCTAATTTTTGTAGTTTTAGTAGAGACAGGGTTTCACCCATGTTGGCCAGGCTGGTTTCAAACTCCTGACCTCAGGTGATCCACCCGCCTCAACCTCCCAAAGTTCTGTGATTACAGGCGTGAGCCATCGCCCCCGGCCCTGACATGACCTTCTTATAAGGACACCCGTCATTAGACAGGGTCTACTCTAATCCAGTATGACCTCTTCTTAATTTTAATCACATCCTCAAAGACCTGATTTCCAAATAAGATCACATCTTGAGGTCCTGCGTGAACATGAATTTTGGGGGACACTATTCAAGTCCGAAAGGAGGTAAGGGTGGAAGCTGGGGTACTAAAGAGATGTTTGAACCCTGAGTTGGCCATTTCCTAGAAATGGGAAGTCTTTGCCACTCTGACCGTTTTCTCATCAGGA
Organism: Cheracebus regulus; assembly: GCA_963574635.1. Lineage (NCBI taxonomy): Eukaryota > Metazoa > Chordata > Mammalia > Primates > Pitheciidae > Cheracebus > Cheracebus regulus. The sequence goes on from CAUYQU010014866.1 coordinate 20,488, forward strand.
AAATGGGGCTGCTACCAGAATGCTCTGAGATGGTGTACAGAGAGCCTCTCGGGTTGATAGCTTTTTGTTTGTTTGTTTTGTTTTGTTTTGTTTTTAGAGACGGGGTGTTACCATGTTGGTCAGGCTGGTCTCAAACTCCCGACTTCAGGTGATCCACCCGTCTCAGCCTCCCAGAGTGCTGGGATTACAAGCATGAGCCACCACGCCCGACCTTGTTTTGTTTTTGAGACAGAGTTTCGCTTTGTCATCCAGGCTAGAGTGCAATGGCACGATCTCGGCTCACTGCAACTTCCACCTCCCGGGTTCCAGCAATTTTCCCGCCTCAGCCTCCCCAGCAAGTGGGCTTACAGGCACCCACCATCATGCCCAGCTAATTTGTATATTTTTGTAGGGACACGGTTTCACCATGTTGGCCAGGCTGGTCTCAAACTCCTGACCTCAGGTGATCCTACTGCCACGGCCTCCCAAAGTGCTGAGATTGCAGGTGTGAGCCACCGTGCCCAGCTGATGGCTTTTGTTAGTAGGGCAGACCCCAGGGAGGGAAACCTCTCCTCTCTGTCTTCATCCCACCTCCACCATTATCCAGCCCAGAGCTGGGTACCTGGAAGCTTCTCAGGATCAGACAGGAGAGGCTGAGGAAGGCATCTCCAAGATGCTGAGGGGATCACGTGGGGCACTCTGCATCATCCACAGGGTGGCTACCAAGGCTCCGAGGCGGATGTATCCCTCACAGCTCTTGTCGTGATAGCCCTGGATGAGGGAAAGGAGTTGTGCAGCCAGGAGATACCGGTAGGACCTCAGAGAGGTGGGCAGGATCTGTGGGGTCCTCCAGCCCCAGCACCTGGAAAGCTCTTCCACCCTCACGTCCCTCTAACTCCCAGACTTCTTTCCTCTGATTATCTCCCTCTGGCCTCCTCCCTCTGACCCTCTAGAATTTGACGGCCAGCATCGAGCGAGCCCGTGGCTTCCTGGAGAGAAAACTCCCCGACATTCAGACAACCTTCGCCATAGCCACAGTATCCTACGCACTGGCCCTCGCCAACAGCTCCCGGGCCAACGACCGCCTGGACAGCTTTGCCAGCGCTGGTGGGTGTGGGCACTTCTTAGTCAACCTCAGTCGTGGAGTGGGGAGGGGGTGATCTCAAACCCAGCAAGGTGTCACTCTTCACTTAGTGTTTCCTGAGCATCCACTGTGTGTCAACTCTTGAGCTCAGACCCTGTGAGACCAAGGTAAGCAACACTGATCAGGTCCCTGCCCTCAACGGTCCTACAGTCCTTGGGAGAGACAATCAGAAGACAGGTCACTATATAATTCCAAACTGAGTCCAGGAGGAGTGGCTAATGCTTGTAATCCCAGAACTTTGGGAGGCCAAGGCAGGCGGATCATCTGAGGTCAGAATTTCGAGACCAGCCTGGTCAACATGGTGAAACCCCATCTCTACTAAAAATACAACAATTAGCCAGGTGTGGTGGCACATGGCTGTAATCCCAGCTACTGGGGAGGCTGGGGCAGGAGAATCACTTGAACCTGAGAGACAGAGGTTGCAGTGAGCTGAGAGTGCACCACTGCACTCCAGCCTGGACGACAGAAGGAGACTCTGTCTCAAAATAACGATGACAATAATAATAATTCCAAACTGAGATAAGCATGGAGATGATAACACACAAGGTGGGTAGGAGAGATAGCAACGGGAGGGAAGTACAGATTGGGGGGCTGAGATGAAAGATGGAAAGACATACCTGCTAGGTGTGGTGGCTCATGTCTGTCATCCCAGCCACTTGGGAGGCTAGGACAGGAGGATTGCTTGAGGCCAGGAGTTTGTGACCAAACTGGGCAACATAGTGAGACCCCATCTCTTAAAAAAAAAGTTTGTGATTAGCTGACTGTGGTGGTATGCACCTGTAGTCCCAGCTACCAGGGAGGCTGACACAGGAGGATCACTTGAGTCCAGAAGGTCAAGGCTGCAGTGAGCTGTGATCACCACACTGCACTCAAGCCTGGGCAACAGAGCAAGGCTCTGCTTCTATATAAAAACAAAAAAAGGCTGGGCATGGTGGCTCATGCCTATAATCCTTACACTTTGGGAGGCTGAGGTGGGCAGCTCACAAGGTCAGGAGTTCGAGACCAGCCTGACCAACATGGTGAAACCCGGTCTCTACTAAAAGTATAAAAATTAGCCAGGCATAATGGTGCACACCTGTAATCCCAGCTACTCAGGAGGCTGAGGCAGGAGAATCACTTGAACCTGGGAGGTAGAGGTTGCAGTGAGCTGAGATCTCGCCACTCTACTCCAGCCTCAGCGACAGAGTGAGACTCTGTCTCAAAAAAAACTTTTTTTAAAGGTACACCTTCATGAAAGACCATGGACATTCCAAGCAAAGGGAATAGCACAAGCAAACACCATCAGGTGGAAAGTGCTTGGTGTTGTCAAGGATGGAGAGGGTTTTTTTGTTGTTTTGTTTTTGATTTTTGTTTTTTTTTTTTTTT
>CAUYQU010014869.1:0-28520 GCA_963574635.1 Cheracebus regulus
ACTGAGTTCTTACGAGATCTGGTTGTTTAAAAGTGTGTGGCGGCCAGCCGTAGTGGCTCACACCTGTAATCCCAGCACTTTGGGAGGCCAACGCAGGCAAATCACGAGGTCAAGAGATCGAGACCATCCTGGCCAACATGGTGAAACCCCGTCTCTACTAAAAATACAAAAATTAGCTGGGTGTAGTGGCACACACCTGTAGTCCCAGCTACTCGGGAGGCTGAGGCAGGAGAATTGCTTGAACCCAGGAGGCGGAGGTTGCAGTGAGCCGAGATTATGCCATTGCACTTCAGCCGGGTGACAGAGCAAGACTCTGTTTCAAAGTGGTGGAAGCTTGGTGACCTCTGCCTAGATTTCAGAGGATGTCTGGAAAAGCCTGGGCATCCAGGCAGCATCCTACTGCAGAAGTGGAGCCCTCACAGAGAACCTCTTCTAGGGCAGTGCCAAGAGGAAATGTGGGATTGGAGGCCCCACACAAAGTCCCTGCTAGGGCCCCGACTAGTGGAACTGCTGGAAGAGGGTGCCACGGTCTTCCAGACCCCAGAATGGTAGATCCACCCACAGCTTGCACTCTCAGCATGGAAAAGCCACAGGCACTCAATTCTAGCCTCTGGGCTGAACCCTGCAAAGCCACAGGGGCAGAATTGCCCAAGGCCTTGGGATCATCAGTGTGCTCTAGATGATGTACATATAGTCAAAAGAGATTAGCTTAGAGCTTTAAGATGTAACGACTGCCCTTCTGCATTTTGGACTTGTATGGGGCCTGCAGCCTCTTCCTTTTGGCTGGTTTCTCCCCTTTGGAGTGGGAATGTTTGCCTAATGCCTATATCCCCATTGTATATTGGAAGTAAATAACTTGTTTTTTATTTTACAGGCTCATAGGGAGAAGGGACTTGCCTTGTCTCAGATGAGACTTTAGACTTTGGACTTTTGATTTAATGCTGGAATGAGTTAAGACTTTGGGGGACTGTTGGGAAGGCATGACTGTATTTTACAATGTGAAAACAACATAAGATTTGAGAGGCCAGGGATGGAATCATATAATTTGAATATGCGTGTCTCTAAATTTCATATCAAACTGTAATCCCTAATGTCGATGGTGGGCCTGGTGGGAGGTGGTTGGATCACGAGGCCAGATTTCTCCTGAATGGTTTAGAACCATCCCCTTGGTGCTGTCCTTCAGTTAGTGAGTTCTCACGATATCCTGTTGTTCACAAGTGTGTGTCACCTTCCCCGCGACTCTGTCTCTCGCTCCTGCTCTGGCATGTGAGCGTGCCTGCTCCTACTTCACTTTTCACCCTAAGTAAAAGCTCCTTGAAGCCTCTCCAGAAATGGAGCAGATCCTGGCATCATTCTTCCCGTACAGCCTACAGAACTGTGAGCCTATTAAATCCAGCCAAACCATATCAATTACCCAGTCTCGAGTATTCTTTATAGCAATGCAAGAATGGCCTAACAAAAGCCGTACTCCCACCTCACTCAGTCTAACCATAGGGCAGCTACTTAGACCACTTCAGGGCATGACCACAGTGGAGATGACTCTCTGCAGCTGAGGCAAGAACTCTGCTTTGGGAAGAATAATCCTGTGGCAGCTTGTTGGACAGACTGGAGCTCAAAGGTGTGTAGGTTTATCCGTGTGTGTGTGTGTGTGTGTGTGTGTGTGTGTGTGTGTGTGTGTCTGTGTTTTCCTGAACCTCTTCTCTAAGAATGGCCCTGCCGTGTCCACATGGCAATGCTGCTTAGTCAGGGGTAGGGGACTGACACAGCTGGGCCAGTCAGAGTCCCTTACATGAGACTTTGGAATTGAGCCAAGGAGCTTTCAGCCCCTATCAGGTCTGGTCTCTTGAATGCAGGTGTAAAACTTTAACTGTGGAGTAATGGCCATGTTTTCTACCATGGGGTCTAAGTAACAGGAGAAAGAGGTACAAACTAAAATCACTGAGAAGCACACAGAGAGATGCACTGAAGAGCTGGAGTGACTTTCTTGTCCTTGACTCTAACATGTTTTTGAAGTTTCGTAGGTCATCCCCAAAATAGTTCAGTAAATCTTTCCAGCCAGACTTTTTTCTTTCTCTTTCTCTCTCTTTTAAAAATTAGTCCATTTCCATTACTGGCCTCTGTTTCCCAAAATGTCCTGATGGAGAGACTAGTTAAGAACTATCAGATGAAGAAATGCCAGGTGCCTTAACATAGGGGCCGGCAATGGGACAGAAGGAGGATTGACTTGAGAAGTATGTAGTTTAGCAGCAAATTGTGGAGAGGGCAAAAAAGAGAAAAAAGAGGAAGCACTTTGGTGCCTTGTAAATGTGAGGTTGGCAGTCCTAGAAACTGAAAGAGGGAAGTCCAGAGAAGAGCTGTTTGGAAGTGGGGTGGGGCATGGTGATTTCAGAGTGGCTTGTGCTGGTGGGTGTTTCCCTAGTACCTCCCATCACTCCAGCCTTCCTCCTGTCTGAATACAGTCCTTCTAATTAACCTTCCTACCTCCTACACTCTCTACTGCCTCCCAAACTTCCATAACTCCATCATATATACTCAATCACCTAGCCCAAGGAAAGATCTTATAACCCTTACAGTCTGAGGGAACTGAAGACAATTCTATCCATTCATGTATTTAATTGTTTATTCTACAACATTCAACAAACATTTGTGTGCCAGATCCTGAGACACAAAGAAGATGAAGGAAATGTCTCTGGATCACAATCTAACAAGACAGATAAGCCAGCTATGATAGACTAATACATGAAGACCCGTGGGAACTCTGAGGAGGGATATCTAACCGGGAGGAACCAAGGCAGGCTTCAGAGAGAAAGTATATTTTAAATTAGATTTTAAAGGCTCCCTGCTGCAGGCCAAAAAGAAAAAAAAAAAAACTAGGAAGGATGTAGACAGTTGGAGAAGTAGGAAATGACATTCCAGATACAAGGAAGCATGGAGGAAGCGCTCAGTGTGTCTAGAGCTCAGGATGGATGAGAGGAGGGGATGAGGCTGGAAAGACTCTGATGGGCTAGGGAGGCTGGCTTTGATCTTGTATGTGGTGGGAAAATGCAAATGGTTTTTGATCTGGACTGTCATGTGATCAGGGACACTTTCATTTTTAAATAAACTTTTATTTAAATATACAGATGGAAAAATACACAAATCATAATCTACATCTTGATGAATTTTCACAAAGTCAACACATCCACATACCCAAGAACCCAAATCAAGAAAAAAACGGAACAAACAGAACAAGGCCAACGTCCCAGGAGCCCCTTTTAGTCGCCTCTTCCCAAGGATACACACGTGTTTGCAAAGCCTAATCTAGCAGCAGCACAAAGACGGGTCGGACAGGTCGGAACTAGAGACGGAAACGGTTTAGGAGGCAACAGCAATAGCCCACCCGAAAGATGCCGAGGCCTGATTCCCAGCATTGATGGCAGAAACGGAGAAGAACAAAGGACTGTGAATGTGATAGAAGGACAATATCCCCTCCCAGGAATTCACAATATGCATTTACTCCAGGCAATTGTGATCTGACCCTGAGAATTCCCAGTAGCTTCCCCTGTAATTTAAAAATGCCCAAGGCTTGGCCTGCCGGTGCCTCACGTCTGTAATCCCAGGACTTTGGAAGGCTGAAGTGGGTGAATCACCTGAGGTCGGGAGTTTGAGACCAGCCTGGCCAACATAGAGAAACCCCGTCTCTACTAAAAGTACAAAACTTAGCTGGGTGTGGTGGCACACCCCTGTAATTGTAGCTACTCGGGAGGCCGAGGCAGGAGAATCGCTTGAACGCAGGAGGTGGAGGCTGCAGTGAGCCAAGATCCAGCCATTGCACTCCAGCCTGGGCGACAGAGTGAGACTCTGTCTCAAAAAAAAACCAAAATTAAAAGTAAAAATGTCCAAGACTTGATATATACAGCCATGCATCACTGAACCAGCAGGATACATTCTGAGAAAGGTGTCAGTTAGGTGACTTCATCCTTGTGCACGTATCATAGACAAACCTAGATGGTATAGCCTTCTACACACCTAGATTATATGGTCTAGCCTATTGCTCCTAGGACAGAAACCTGTATAGTATGTTACTGCAATCAATATTGTAGGCAATTGTAACACAATGGTAAGTATTTGTGTATCTAAACACAGAAACAGTACTGTAAAAATGTAGTTCTATAATTTTAGGGGACCACCATTGTATATGTGGTCCCTCGTTGACTGAAATGTCATTATGTAGCATGTGACTGCGTAAGTAAAGGGAGTTGCATGTCACTGATTCCACTTCTAAAGGGAGTAAGTACTTTGGGCAGCTTTCTGGCATTGTTTTAAAACAACAACAACAAAAGCCCAACTGGACCTTGTAATGAGAGACTACAGATCCTTCCTGGGGATTGTTAGGCTGGAAGAGCCTTTTTGCAGGTTGAAACGGCTCACTGAGGCACACTGGCAGAGCTATGTGGCACCAACTCAAGTCGTTTAATTTCACAAACACCCACACAATATTATAGGGAAAGAAAATTTAAAAGCAAAAAAAAAAAAAAAAAAAAAAAAATTCCGGTTAATTGCCATACGTGTTTTTGCAATCCTGACAAAGTAATAACTTGCCTATAAACACCCCCCTTGAAGAATTGGCTAACAGGATGTACAGTACATGGCACAGGAAATTGTTTATTCTACAAAGACTTTCAAAAGGGGCTGTCTATTCTTCTTATGAATTTGTGATGACTCTGTAAGATTGGGGAGGATAAAGGGACAACTTTCTGTCTTTTTGTTTTTTGAGATGGAGTCTTGCTCTCTCACCCAGGCTGGAATGCAGTGGTGCGATCTCGCCTCACTGCAACCTCTGCCTCCTGGGTTCAAGTCATTCTCCTGCCTCAGCCTCCTGAGTAGCTGGAATTACAGGGGAGTGCCACCATGCCCAGCTAATTTTTGGATTTTTAGTAGAGACAGGGTTTCACCATGTTTGCCAGGCTGGTCTCAAACTCCTAACATTAGGTGATCTGCCTGCCTTGGCCTCCCAAAGTGCTGGGATTACAGGTGTGAGCCACCATGCCCAGTCAAAGGGACAACTTTCTAAAGGTGTAGAGTGGAATAGATTTACCTGAAGTAGAAATGTCCTGTGGCAGGCAGGGCGCTGTGTCTCATGCCTGTAATCCCAGCACTTTGGGAGGCTGAGGCGAGCAGATCATGAGGTCAGAAGTTTGAGACCAGCCTGTCCAACATGGTGAAACTCTGTCTCTACTAAAAATACAAAAATTAGCTGGGCATGGTGGTGTGTGCCTGTAATCCCAGCTACTCGGGAGGCTGAGGCAGGAAAATCATTTGAACCTGGGAGGCGGAGGTTTCAGTGAGCCAGGATGGCACTACTGCACTTCAGCCTGGGCAACAGGGCGAGACTCCATCTCAAGAAAAAAAAAGAAAGAAGCCTGTGGCTTTGGTTGTTTTATTTGTAAAATGAAGGCACTGGGCTAGATTGTGATTTTCTATTTTGACCTGTAGAGGTGGGTCCCTAGACCTCTCTTGGCACCACGTCCTCCCTGCTTTAACTAGAGAGCCTCTACTCTCATCTGTTTAAATATGGAGTTGCCATGTAAGATGTTTGAAAAGAGGGATTGCAGAACCAAAACAAGAGTTGGAAAACCACTGGATGATATGACTTCCAAGGTCCCCTATGGCTCTAAAATTCTAGGAATTCATCTCATGTCTGACTTGCAGAAGGTGCCGAACATACAAAGATTTAAAAAACAATTCCTTCCCACAACAAATTCACCAGTGTAAGAAATGCATGTTGTTTGGGTGGTGAGGAGGTGTGCTACAACTATAATATCAGTGATAGTAACATGGCAAGACCTAAGATGAAGGTATGACTCAAGCATCTGGGGGGAGATGATTTTGGAAGGTTTTTGAAGAAGGTGACATTTAAGTGGATATTAAATGATTAATAGGGGCTCCCCAGGTATATAAAGGAGGAGGAGGAGATACTGGAGACAGATCAGCATGAGCAAAGTCACGGAGGCTGTAAGCTGGTGCATGGTTAGGGAATTCATTATACTCATTATGCTCATTATGTTCCCTGCGGACCCATGGAGCGCAGCTGGAAGTGGCCAAGAGGGATGCTGGGTGACACTGAATAGGCTAGAGGAGCTCCTCCCAAACTCTCACCCGCTGTGCGCTCTTTGGGGGTTGATGCTGGTCTCTGCAACTATGTGACCAACCAACAGTAAGATTGTTTAATCATTGACTGCGCCACACCTTACTTCTAGCATTTTGTAATTCCGCTGGGTTAAATAATCAAGGAATGTGTTGATAAGATGGTGGGTGGGGGAGGGGCAAGAAAAGCCTAGAATAAGAGGAGTCACAGCTACCAGCCCTGATAGCCAGGGTCAGGGCCAGGGCCAGGACTCTCCTCTAGGTCAAGAGCATTGCTTCAGGCTGCCAGGCCAGACGCGCTTCTGCCAGTAACACTTTGTGTTTAGCTCTGAAGCCCATTCCTCTGGGAGAAGGAAGACTTCCAATAATGCTGAGGCAGAGTCCGTTTCTCCGAGATAGGCAAGGGACTTAATATTTAGGGGTAGTGGGTCCATGGGTGGTGGATTCCTGAACATCCATTGATACACAATGCCCCAGACTAACGGTAGCTGTGTGCTGGGCCTAGGAAAACTGGACCTCACATGCTGTGGAATGAAAGTGTGAGTGAAAGACATTTGTGCCCCGCTTGAGTCGGACAGAATGGAGCTGCCTCACAAGTTGGACAAGGAGCATCTGGGCAGTGATCAACATGGACCCGGAGGGGCATTTTCTAAACCTTCTGGCCTTTTTAGCCTCCTGGAATTCCTGTACAGTTCTAGGAAGGAAAACCCTCAATAATCTGCTCTCCTGAAAAATGGATACTCAAAATCCATTTAATTTGATTTAAAAAGAGAATGAGATGTGATGTTTCTTGCATCTAAATATTGTGAAGCAAATTCTTGCCACTATAATGGCTTTTCAATGGCTGTCAGACATGACCAGACCTGTATTTTGGAAAGATGACTCTGGCAGTTGAAGGTGGATGTACTGCAGGGCAGAGAATGGCTGTGGGGAGACAAGCCACGAAGCCATTATGGCAGTGCAGGGCAGGTGGGGAAAGAGCAAGGGCAGTAGAGACGGACACATTTTGGAGGCAGAATGCACTGATCTTGGCAACCAACTGAAATAATAAATGCTGAGAGGGAGCATTTATCTAGTCCATAAGAGGGAGCATTTATCTAAGCTATAACAGTGGTTTGTAACTTGACGGTGCATTAGAATCACCTAGGAATCCTTTAAACCTCCCCTCCCCACAAAGCCCAGGCACACCTGAGACCACTCAACTCTGAATCGCTGCCTGTGGCACCTGCCACACATTTCCCTTCCCACATCCTCCCACTCTGTTGCTCAGGCTTGAGTGCAGTGGTGCGATCATGGCTCACTGCAGCCTCAACCTCCCATGCTCAAGCAATTCTCCCACCTCAGCCTCCTGAGTAGCTGGGAATATATGCATGTACCACTATGCCCGGCTAATTTTTTTTTTTTTGTAGAGTCAGGGTCTCACTTATGTTACCCAGGCTTGCATGTATTTTTGAATGAAGCCAAGATTGAGAACTAATATTGCAGTAAGAGTTCAAACTTGGCAAACAGTGAATTAGGATGCTATTCAATGAGATAGGGAACAAATAGTTCTTTGCGGTTAGGGTGTAAAATAAGTAGAGGAGCAGGAGGAAGAGCAAGTTCAGGCAGGAAATAATGAGTTCAGGTTGGGATGTGCTGACTGTAGTTAAAGGTCTGAGGTTCTGGAGGGGATGGCCACGAGCCACAGCTAGGGGGTTAGGGAGAGGGGCTTGGAGAGGGGCAGGTCATCACTTCCTCTGAAGGGAGGATGGGTAAAGACTTGGAGCAGCTGCCATGGGAACTGAAATGGTTCTAAGTTAAGAAAAATAGCACAGGAATGTGTGCATCAAGGACTGGCAATGAGGGGTTAGGTGATACTGCTCTGTATTAAATATAATATGAACCCTGTATTTGAATTCGACCAACAAACATTCATCTCAATCAGTAGTGTGCTGGAGCCAGCATGTACCAGTTTGCAAAAGGAGAGGATCAAATTTACAGGAATTCTGCCAGACAGTTATGAAACACAGCCATTGTTAAAATTAAATTACATAAATTTAAATACATTAAAAATAAAGGTAATAAATAATCCCTCGTTTCTCATGCCCTCCGTCTTTCCTTTTTTCTGACTACATTCTGGTTTTCTTTGCTCCCCAGTGTGGCAGAAATCACCATTTCCAGATCCTTAGCTTATAAGTTCTGCCTATAAACCAGCCACACTGAAACTGGAACCTCTCTCAGTCTTGATTCCAGATTCCCAGGGAAGAAGCTCATACCCAGCTCTGGACTTATCAAAGATTTTTCTATAAAATAAAAATATGGGAGATATGGAAGCCAGACCAAAATAAAAAACCTACATCTCTAGGTCCATTTATTTCTTAGGGCAAAAAAAAAAAAACTACATAATTTGTGCCCAGAGTGCACTGGGTATGAAGAGATTACAACTGTCTTCTGCCACCAGCCATCTAAAACTTTATAGGAGACCTCTCGTTCTTACTTCAGCCTAAGACAAAACCCAAATAGCACTCATCTCCGGCAGAGAGACTAACAGCTCCAGAGAGTGTCAGGCAAACAAAATACATTAGCCTAAGTGGCAATTTGTAATTTTAATGGCCCAGCTGCTTGTCATGGTAGGATGGGATACATTTTAAGTTAGTTCTATTTACTGTGAATGAGGCTAAATTTCCCCCATCATTCATTGCAAAATGTCTATGGCCCCCAGGTCTCATCAATGTTTAGGGCAGTTGCTGGCTTAGGGCTTGGCTGACTTCTTAGTTCATTAACTTCTCATTGACCAGCTCGAGGTAAAAAGGGGAGCACAACACAAATCTGTGAAATTGAGCAAAAGCGAGGATTAGAATTAGAACTGGCACACCATTATTTCCCTTTTCTCTCTGTCTTTTAATTTTTTTTAATTTTTATTTTTTAATAGAGACAGGGCCTCACTACATTGCCAGGCTGGTCTTGAACTCCAGGGCTTAAGCAATCCTCCTGTCTTGGCATCCCGAGGTGTTGGTATTACAGGAGTGAAACATCAAACCTGGCTCATTTTCTCACATTATTAGACTGTGAGCAATTGAAGCCAGAAGTCTCTAGAATCTAGACTCCAGATGATCTTGGCCATTCCATAGCTCCTGGTATCAGGCCTCATGATATGGTTTGGACGAGTGTCTCTGTCAAATCTCATGTTGAAATGTAATCCCTGGCTGGGTGCGGAGGCTCATGCCTGTAATCCCAGCACTTTTAGGGGTGGAGGCAGGCGGATCACTTGCAGTCAGGAGTTCGAGAGCAGCCTGGCCAACATGGCAAAACCCCCATCTCTACTAAAAATAAAATAATTATCTGGGCATTGTGGCATGTACCTGTAGTCCCAGCTACTTGGGGGGCTGAGGCAGGAGAATTGTTTTGTAAGGTCTGACCGCTCCATGGATGGCATGGTAACCTCTGTGAACTGCACATATACTTCAGATGAGTTCCTGGAACTAGAAAGTCTGAAGTAACTGGAAAACCACAAAAGGAGAATAAATGATTAACCCCTGCAGCACCTAATTAACTTCGAGACATTCTTCTATTGTTCCTTATTCCCGCCTCAACTGATAAGGCAACTGGACTTTGTAATTGACCTTGGTCAACCTCATGACTCCAGACTGTACGGCCTTCTCCCAGCTTGCAAAAACTGCCCGAACTGTAACTTCTGTAACTTTCCACTGCCCACCCCAAACCTGTAAAACCAACTCCTATCCCACCGCGCTGCGCTCACTCTCTTTTTGGACTCAGCCTGCCTGTGCCTGGGTGAATAAACAGCCATGTTGCTCACACAAAGCCTCTTTGGGGGAGTCTCTTCATTCAGAGCGCACATTTAATTTTAACATGTTTGAACTCGAGAGGCAGAGATTGCAGAGCCAAGATCATGCCACTCCACTCTAGCCTGGGTGATAGAGCAAAACTCCGTATCCAAAATAAATAAATAAAAAGAAATGTAATCCCAAATATTGGAGGTGGGGCCTGGTGGGAGGTGACTGGATCATAGGGGTGGGTTCTGATTATTTAACACCATCCCCTTGGTTCCCGTGAGACCTGGTTGCTTAAAAGTGTGTAGCATTTTCTGCCTCTCTCTCTTCCTCCTGCTCTGGCCATGTCAAGTGCTGGCTCCTCCTTCACCTTTTGCCATGATTGTAAGCTCCCTGAGGCCTCGCCAGAAGCAGATGCCACCATGCTTCCTATTCAGCCTGCAGGACCAAGAGCCAATTAAACCTCTTTTCTTTATAAATTAGCTAGTCTCAGATATTTCCTTGTAGCAATGTGAGAACAGACTAATATACCTCACATAGACTGGTCTTTGATTGTTTTATTTTTTATTTTTTTAGAGTCAGGGTCTCACTCAGCCACCAGGCTAGAGTGCAGTCATGAGATCATAGAACACTGTAACTTCGAACTCCTGGACCCAAGTGGTCCTCCTGCCTTGGCCTCCTGAGTAGCTAGGCCTACAGTTGTGTGTCCTACTGTATCTGGCTAATTTTTAAAATTTTTTGTAGAAACAGGGGGTCTCGCTGTGTTGCCCAGGCTGATCTCAAACTCTTGGGCTCAAGTGATCCTCCTTCCTCAGCCTCCCGAGTAGCTAGGACTATAGTTGTGTGCTACCACACCCAGCGAATTTTTTAACTTTTTGGTAGAAACAGGGGTCTCACTATTTCCCAGGCTGGTCTTGAACTCGCAGCTGTAACAGACCACAAGCTCTTTGCCTCCCGATGCAATGAAAGTTAACATGGACCAAGCAGATTTCTCAGGCAAGGTTTTTATTCCAGGGCTTGTGCTCAAGCACAGGGGAGACAGTGGAAGTGGAAAGGATCTACCAGCTGACTACCAGGAAAGGCTGGTGGGGATTTTTTTATTAGACAGAGAGTAGGAATAGACATGAGGGGTAAGGTATGCAGGCTGGGCTGGGCAGCGCACATGATGGGTAGAGTGTGCAGGTCACCACATCTGATTGTGATGGTTATCTTGAGTAATGGGCCACCTGGTGGTATGGCCAGAGGCAACAAGGCTGTAAATCAGTTGTTCAGCATTCCTGCCCTAGGTGGGACATGGTGCAACCTTGATGAGATATGTGACTCTCTTGAGGCCAGTCTCTGGAATTCTTGAAGTAAAAGGAATGGTTAGACATGAAAGCGCAGGAGAATGGTTATTTTCTTTCTATGACTAAAGCCTCAGGGTTAAGCGGTATATCATCAGTCAGATAGTGGTGTGGGTTTTGTGATCAGTGGGACAAGAGAAGAAGGTAAAAGAAAAAAAGGAGGCTGAGGGGGGAGGATTGCTTGAGCCTGGGAGGTTGAGGCTACAGTGAACCATGGTCACTCCACTGCACTCCACCTTGAGTGACCGTTTGAGATCCTGACTCAAAAAAAAAAAAAAAAAAAAAAGGAAGAGAAAAAGAAACCATTAAAGCCATGAATGAATCTGTCTTTGATGACTCAGAGAGCATAATACGTGAAGGAAGCAATGTGTCCCATTTCTACCTGGCATCAAGGGAAACTCCCACCCGCCTCAGCCTCGCTAAATGCTAAGATTACAGACATAAGCCACCATATCTGGCCCTTGATATTTTTTCAAGAGGTAAAGATTTGTTGCTTATAAAATTCTATATTTTATTAAACGTGGAACACTCCTCAGCTCTGGCTCATGGTGAAAAAAAAAAAAAAGACTTTAATGCAGTTAATTCTGTCCCCACTCTGGTCAAGGAAATGTATATTATGTTTACCAGTTACTCAGCAAATGTTTCTCAAGAACTGTCTTAGGCACAATAAAGCTAGTCAAAGAATTATCAACCCCATTGAGGAGGGCTTGATAAGTCAGTCATCTACTTGCAGGTGGCTGGGGCTAGCTATGTTATATTTAAGCTGTATTTGGATTACCAATTTTCAGGAAATAATGATAGAATTAAATATACTTGGCATTGAAATTATTTTGTGCCAGGCATATAGCTCATGCCTGTAATCCAAGCATTTTGGGAGGCCGAGGTGGGAGGATTGCTTGAGCTTAGGAGTTTGAGACCAGCCTGGGCAACATGACAAGACCCCATGCCTACAAAAAAATTTTTAATTAATAAGAGTGGTGGTTCAAGCCTATAGTCCCGCTTACTCAGGAAGCTGAGATAGGAGGATTGCTATGCCTGGGAGGTTGAGGCTGCAGTGAACCACAGTCACTCCACTGTACTTTAGCCTGAGCAACAGAGTGAGAAGACCCTGTCACAAAAGAAAAGAAAAAAGAAAAGAGGAAAGGAAAGGAAGGAAGGAGAAAGAAAAGAAGAAAATAACAGAAAAGAAAAGGAAAGGAAAAATTATTAGGGCTATAAATGCATCTGTTTTCGATGACTCAGAGGGCATATTTGTACCTTTCTTCATTTAACAAATATTAAAATACTGAATGTCCCTTATGTGTGAGGTCATGTTCTAGAGCTTAGAAATATAACCATGAACAAGACACAGCCCCCACCCTCGCTGAGGTCTCTAGTGTAGTTGGGGGGAAGCCTGAGGGGGAAAGGAGTGGGCTGACAGGCTGGTGAGTGGGGATTTCAGTGCTCAAGGAGCAGGGCATGGCAGGATTGCTTAGAGAAGGGGTGTGTCACTCAGACGTTTGGGTGGAGCATGGCCCAAGAAGGTCTTCCAGAGGAGATAACACCTTCTTTTGAGACCAGAAGATCAGTAGGAGTTTGCAAAGGAAAGGTAGGGAGGGGAGGGTGGAACAAGATGTTCCAGGTAAGGGAACAGACTGTGCACAGGCTGGGACCAGAGAGCTCAGCCTCCAGAAATGAACCGTGCTCAAAGGTCCAGCAGGGCCTCAGGGCTGGCTGAAGTGCTAGTTGTTATTGTTTTTCTTCCTGACTTCATTGCTGAACTGAGACATTTGTATGGTATCATTTATTTCAACTCCATCATCTTATGCTCACCATGAGCCCTATGAAGTGGGTAGGTGTTGTGCCTCTATTTCACAGACAGGGAACGTGAGGCCTGGCATTGCTGCAAGGCTCTGTGAGCATGAGGGAAGGCTTGGGGAGTTGGAGGTTGTGCCAGCTTACCTGGGCTCTGTCACTCCACAGCTGCCTTGGATGAAAGATCACTTGAAAGGGTGTCTGATCTACCTTCATACCTCTGGGCAAAAGAGTATCGTATGCTCCTCGGGGAGCTGATGGAGGTACAAAGGCACACAATTTCTGCAATCCTGCAGCGTAAACACATGGATGCTAACACAGACAGACCTGGCCTAGCTCTGCCACTTGTTAGCAGCTGTATGCCTTGGGCAAGTTGCTTAACTGAGGCTCAGCGATGCTCCATCCAGCTGAGACTTGACCTGGGTTCTTCCCTCCTTCAGCAGCAGGGGTGGTGCCACACAGCTCCAGGGTCTCACCTAGTGCCAAGATCACTGTTGGGGAGAGGGATAGTGGGGGGTGGCAGTGTGCTTCTCATCAGACATGTGGTGCCACTGAGACAATCATTGGCCCTGCCTGGATGGACCCGTTGGGTCCAGTAATGCTGTTATCTTCATGTCATGTCTGGGACTCAGGCACCGTTTGTGAGTCTCCTTGTAGTCACAAGCCAGCACCGATTCCTTCCTAGGACTTGCCATCTCTCAGGAAGCAAAACCATGCTCCCCGCTGATCAGAGACCCTCAGGCCTCTCTCTTCTTCCCCACCAAGAAGCTCTATTTTTGTCCCTAAACATCATCAATACCTGCAAATCGACTTCTTCCCTTTATTCCTTAGCAACCCCCCTAATTTTCCCTCAGGATCCTTGGGTTTTTGGAAAACAAAAGCCAGAAAGCTTTGCCTCCTTCTGCCTTCTGCTCTGCCTGAGACCTTCTTCAAGGTTTCATAGTTCAGAGCTAACTCTTTGTTTAAAGGAGAGGAATAGGGAGGAACAAATAAGGGAGAGAGGCAACCTATTAAAATCTCAACATATAAAAATATAGCTGCATGAGCAAGAGACAACCGAGGTTCCCAAACTCAAGAAGCAAGGGGTACATCCAAGGGGACAGATCCAAGGGATGGGAAGAAGAGAGAATCATTGACACAGACCAGTTCAGCATGGGAGTCCCACCGCGCATGTCTGAATTAGTGCTCTGACCCAGGTCAATCAAAGCAATCACAAGTTGTCATTTTATGTTGACCTTCAGCCCTACCTGCAAGTAAATGAGTTGATTCAACATCTATTGGCTGCTCTCAGTCAACTGAACACAGTAGAAATAAACTCAAACATTTTAGGTTGATTGAGCTAGATGAAGGGTACAAGGGGCTTCATATAATTTTGTGTGTCTATGTTTAAATTTTTGCATAATAAAAATGTTTAAATAAGTAAATCCATGTAAAAGCTAACTTTTACGACCCATCTACTTTTACATCGTGAAAATAGTTGAGCTAATATTTCAGACTCAATGTGAATACTTCATGCTACTATTGAGATCTTCTCTATAACCTTTCGTTCAGATCTAATGAATTTTTGAAACTTGGCCAGGCACGGTGGCTCATGCCTCAGCACTTTGGGAGGCTGAGGTGGGCGAATCACAAGGTCAGGAGATTGAGACGATCCTCGCTAACACTTTGGTGAAAACTCATCTCTATGAAAAATTAAAAAAAAAAAAATTAGCTGGTCATGGTGGTGTGCACCTGTAGTCCTAACTACTCGGGAGGCTGAGGCAGGGGAATTGCTTGAACCCGGGAGGCGAAGGTTGTGGTGAACCGAGATCATGCCACTGCACTCCAGCCTGGGAAGCAGAGCCAGACTCTGTCCACCCCCACAAAAAAAAGAAACCTGAGAAGATGTCTTGTTAACAAATGAAAGAAACATGCAAAGCACGAGAGCAAGAAATGAAGGGGAAAACCCTAAAGCCATAAGGAGCCCTGTACGTCTTTTCTTAGAGGTGAAACTAAAGCCAGAAAGGAAAAGGAGAGTATCACAACATGAGTGAACTTGGCCTCACCCTCAGCATCTTGGGTTAACAGGGAGACCAAGGGGGCTGGAGCCTGCGGGTACAGAGCAAGAGAAAATGACCCCACCTCTAACTATGCCCCA
Organism: Cheracebus regulus; assembly: GCA_963574635.1. Taxonomy (NCBI): domain Eukaryota; kingdom Metazoa; phylum Chordata; class Mammalia; order Primates; family Pitheciidae; genus Cheracebus; species Cheracebus regulus. The sequence goes on from CAUYQU010014869.1 coordinate 15,171, forward strand.
GGGCAGCCAGCAGAGGTCCAAGACACAGTGTCCAAAGGACATGTTGTACTCAGAGTCAAACAGGCGAAAGCACCTGTGTTCTGGGTCATCAGTTTATTCAGCAAGGCTGCAGCCAGAAATTGGGAGTTTAGAGAACGTTGGCCAGTTCCTCAAAGGGAGACGCTGACAAATGTAGGCAGAGTGTCCCTGTCATTGGTCCAAGGGTCAAGGCAGGAAGTGGAAGGACAAGAAAGATACAAGGCAGATACTCCACTCTGGTGCCTGGCTGAGTGTGGTCCTGAGGCTTTTTCTGGTTGGCAGTAACTACTTGTTACTTCAACTGATGTTCAGGATACATTGAGAAAGTGACTTGACCCCTGTCTACTTTTTTTTTCTCATGTTTAATTTGTAACTCCTGACCTCAGAATGACTTCCGTGAGACCGTAGTGTCTGGTACCTCATGGCTTTTGCACACTGTCTGCTCAGATGGTCTCTAGGCTTCGGCTTCCCTGTTTGCTCCACACTGCGTCTTAGGATGAGTTCTCTTGGAAAAAGCCTCTGAGGTGCCTATTTGTATGCTGGAACTTTACTGGGGAGAACTCAGGATCAGTGCCTGTAAGGAGAGAGGGATGAGGGCCTCAACCAACCGTAGGGGGAATTCTGGAGTTGGGATGGCTTTTCAGAGTTGCCTCAAATGAAGGCAATGTAATCACCTGATGGGTTCTTCTGGCCCACTGCACAGATAAAACCAATTCACTGAGACCATGGTATTGCAGTAAAGAAAGGGTCTAATTAATGCAAGACTGGCCATGTGGAAGATAGAATTATTACTCAAATCAGTGTCCCTGAAGGCTTGGAGATTAGGGTTTTTCATGGATGGTTTGGTGGGCAGGGACCTAGAGAATGAGTGCTACTGATTGGTTGGGGATGTGATCGCAGGAGTGTGGAAAACGGTCTTTGTGTGCTGAGTTCACCCCTGGGTGGGCGCCACCAGACCGGTTGAGTCATGAGTCATGAGTCCATGTGGGGTCAGTCACTGGCATGCCAAAGTCTGAAAAACATCTCAAAAGACAAATCTTAGGTTCTATAATTGTGATGTTATCTACAAGAGTAGTTGAGGAAGTCACAAATTTTGTGACCCCTGGCCACATGACTCCTGAGCAGTAAAGGATGGTAAAAACTATACCTATACTTTAGCAGATCTCAGGTCCTTCTCATAGTCCTAATCTTACGGCCTTTCATGAGTCTTACAAAGGCTGTTTCAGCCTCCAAATGAGGAGGGGATCAGTTTTAGGGAGGGACTGTTATCATTTCTGCTTCAGAGTTAAACCATAAATTAAATTCCTCCCATGGTTAGCTTAGCCTTTGCCCAGAAATGAGCAAAGACAGCCAACATGTGAGGCTAGAAGCAAGATAGAGTCAGCCATGCTAGATTTCTCTTGTTTTCATAACCTTTGCAAAGTCTGTGACAATGACAGCAAGGAGCCAGGGCTTTGTCCTCCCACTAGGCAATGGATACTATCTGCTCCTTGGGAAGGAGCATAACTTCACTGAGGGCAATCTTCAGAGAGGGAGACTTAGCTATGGGTAGTCAATAGCCAATAATGCCAATAGCTGGGTGAACGGCACCTGCATCCTGAATGGGATACGGTGGCACAACACAGCATCCCTTACATCTTCTGTCTGGCTCTTGCCTGAAAAGTGACTCATGGGGTCTGCCGGTCACTCTGCAGTACAGGAGGTGCCCATTTGTCATTGTTATCATGTCCTACCACCCTACAGACTTCCCTTATTTCCATCCTCATTGACTTGGGCCTGATCCTCTGTCTAATCAGTTGGGGGATAGGTTGCAGAACTACCCTACTCAGAGAAAGACTTTTTCAGAAGGTCCTGTAAAAAGAATGGTGTCACATGTTATCTGTAACAAAGGTGTTGGGGAAATGTGTATCTGGTACCTGGAGGCCCCAACAAGAATGCAGAAGCTGACTTAATTTCAGACTCAACTGCTTGAAGGATCTGTGCCTGTTAATACTCTCTCTACCGTGGTCAATATTGGCCTGGGCCCTGTGTGGAGTTGAGGCTGCCCATGGCTGGCTGCCTGGCTGGTCTCTAGCTGAGATAGGTACTGACAGAGACAATAGGGTCTGTGGCACATAAAATCTTCATTCTTGGAGAGATAGAGCTATCCTAGGAGTGAAGAGAACCTAGGCAACATTGAACTCAGGGTTAAGAGACTTGAATTTGAGTTTTAACTCTGGAACTTGCCAATTATAAGAAAGTCACTGGCCCAAGCTTAGTCAGTCAGCAGATGTTTAGTGAGTACCTATGGCTAGGAACTATGTCTAGTACTGGAGAGTCCCTCTCTGGCCTCATTGTTCTTCTTTTATTAAAAGTGTGGAGGCTGGGTGCAATGGCTCATGTCTGTAATTCCAGCACTTTGGGAAGCTGAGGCGGGCAGATCACTTGAGGCCAGAAGTTTGAAACCAGCCTGGGAAACGTCGCAAAACCTGGTATCTACAAAAAAGTCACAAAAATCAGCTGGGCGTAGTGGCACACCCTGTGATCCCAGCTGATTGGAAGGATGAGATGGGAGGATCACCTGAGCCTGGAAGGTGGAGGTTGCAGTGAGCCAAGATCATGCCACTGCACTCTAGCCTAGGCAACAGAGTGAGACCCTGTCATACACACACCAGAAAAGGGTTTGGGAGATTATCTCAATGAATTAAAATGATGGCCATACTTTTAGAAACAAAAATCCAAGGTGCATAGTCTGCCACTTCCAGAGTATTTGATATCGAGGATAGTCCCAGAAAGCTCAGGATGTAGGATCTCATCATATACCTACAGAGGCTCTATTTCCCCATCCCCCACATTCCCCCCTCCCACCCCTGACATACCACAGAATGATATAATCCTTAGAACCATGGTGAGAAGGGAGAGGTAGACGTTACGTAAGTTATACAGTCTCCTATCTTGCTAATTTTTCTTTTGAGGTGGAGCCTTGCTCTGTCACCAGGCTGGAGTGCAATGGCACGATCTCAGCTCACTGCAACCTCTGTCCCCCCCCCACCCCCCCCCGCTCCCCCCAGGTTCAAGCAATTCTCCTGTCTCAGCCTCCTGAGTAGGTGGGACTACAGGTGCACACCAACATACCTGGCTACTTCTTGTATTTTTAGTAGAGATGGGGTTTCTCCATATTGGTCAGGCTGGTCTCAAACTCCTGACCTCAGGTGATCTACCTGCCTCAACCTCCCAAAGTACTGGGATTATAGGCGTGAGCCACTGTGCCCAGCCTCTTGCTAATCTTTAAAATCCTTTAAGTGTTTACCCTGATTTTTAAAATTCTTTAGAATTTAAATGATCTGAGTTTAAATAGTCCTGAACACATTTCTCAAACACTGTTATGTAAACAAACCCCAGCTCTGGTGATTACACAGCCAGGCTTTTTCCAATCCCTGGAGACTTTTATCATAATTTTATCTTGGGGTCAAGCATCCATACTGCTGAAGTGGTTTACATTTGAAAAGTCTTTCAGAAGTTGGTGCCAAATACAGAGTTCTCTGTAGAGCAGGTCTGGTAAGGTAGGTGTATTAGTCTGTTTTCATGCTGCGGATAAAAACATATCCGAGACTGGGTAATTTATAGAGAAAAAGAGGTTTCATGGATTCAGTTCCACATGGCTATGGAGGCCTCACAATCGTTGAGGAAGGTGAAAGACATTCTTACATGGCGGTGAGAGAGAATGGAAGCCATACAAAAGGGAAAACCCCTTATAAAATCATCAGATCTCATGAGCCTTATTTACTATCATGAGAATAGTATATGGGAGAAACGTCCCCATGATTCTATCATCTCCCACTGGGCCCCTCCCACATCACGTGGACTTTATGGGAGCTACAGTTCAAGATGAAATGTGGATGGGGACACAAAGCCTAAACCATAACAGTGGGCCCACTAAGGTATATAGGTATGTAGTGTATTAAGGTGGTGTCACCTTAATCACATGTACACTCTAGCCCTAGTCACAGAGCCCTGGGAGCTGAATACTGAGGAGCAGAGAGTTACAGGAATCAGAAGCACAGAATTTGGCTTGCTCTTGTAGACAGCAATAGAGATGGGCACAAGGCTGAGTGAAATGTCATCAAGGTAGTGAGTGCTTAGCACATATAAGGCACTGTCCTTAGTGCCATAAGAGATATCAAGGGAAAGTAAGGAAGATTAAAATGTATCATGTTTGTTTTATGTGACTCACTTTATACATACTAGCAGTCAATCAATAATAATAACGATGATAAGTGCTTTGAAGTACCTACCATGGGCCAGGCACTGTGCTTAATGCTTTATATCTTCTTTTATTTCATGCATTCTTTCAACACATCTGTCTTAAGATCTACTAGGTAGTAAGTGCTGGGAGACACTGATGAATAAAAATCTCTGCCCTGGAGGACTTTTCATTCTGCTGGGAAAGACAGGCCCATAGATGTAGTAAATAAGTAATTAAGCGGAGTGTTAGAAGATGACAGTTACTGTGGAAAAGAATAGAGCTGAGTTAGGTGGATCAGGAGCACCTGCATCAGGGGAGCACAGAAACAGTTTATAATATTACACAGATGTTCCAGGTGAAGCAGGATAGTTCTCTGACCCCTTCGTGGGCAGGAGCTGGAGTGCACGGGCACTGGGAGGGGCACACTCCACTCATTTGCTGCTCCACCCCTCGCGGGAGCGGGAGGCACAAGTGAGCAGGGGCAGAAGCCAGGGTGAGTGCTTCTGGGTGCCTGGCAAGAATGAACTCTGTAATGGCCTATGGCAGCACAAAGGGAGGGTGCCCGAAGCCTCTGAAGCCCCAGAGGATGTGTTATAGCGCCCTTTTAGCTTTGCTGTCTGCAGGTGGCGTAAGTGTTAACAGCTCTCAGTGCGACAGCCTTTTATACCCACACTTGAGGCACACGAGTTCTTGTCTGGAGTCCAGGAGGAATAAGGTCTCGGTCTCACAAACGAATTCAAGGTGGTAAATGTGGGGGATTTTGTTGCCGATGAAACTGGCTCTCAGTGGGAAAGGGAGGTGAAAAGGGGCTGGAATGAGAAGGTAATCTTTCCCTGAAGTCCAGTCATCCCCACCAGACTCCTCTCTGAAGCTATGCTGTCAATCTGTCCCTCTCTCCGACATCCAACCACAGTCTCTAATGTCCAGCTGCTTCTCTCTCTGCCGGCTGAGCCTGGGGTGTCTTTGTACACAGGACAGCGGCCAGGGCAGGTCACGGTGGTTTTGGAAAAGACAACATTCTAGTGGGAAAACAGGCATGTAAATTCTCACTTTGGACCATGGTTCCAGGCTTGATGGTGGGGCCCTCGCTGGGGACCCCACCCCCCACAGAATTTCTCTGCCTTCTGTCCCTATCTTACATAGTGCTCCCTGGGAAGGTGACATTTGAGCCAACATTCAATGGAAGGTGGTGAAGGAGTGAGCTATGCAGATACATGGAGAAGAGAATTCCAGGGTAAAGGAGCAGCCAGGGGAAAGGCCTGAGGCCAAGTGTAACTGGCATATGGACAGCAGGAAGGCCAGAGTGACTAATGTGGAGATAGCAAGATGATTACGTGCTTTTGTTTTTTACTCTGAGAGAGATGGGAAGGCATCAGAATGCTTATTGTTTGTTCTGCTTTGTTAATCTGTGTTTTAGAGCAGGGCCTGGCAAACTTTTTCTGCAAAGGGCCAGATAGCAAATATTTCAGGCTTTGCTGGCCATATGGTCTCTGTTGCAACTATTCAGCCCCGCCATTGTAACACAAGAGTAGACACAGACAGTGCATAAACAAAGGAGCATACCTGTGTTCCAATAAAACTTTACTTATGGACAGTTTGAATTTCACATGATTTTCATAGGTCACAGAATATTGTTCCTCTTTTGATTTTTTTTGACCATCTGAAAATGTGGAAACCATTCTGAGCTCGTGGGCTGTAGTTACCCTGTGAGCCGCAGTTTGTGGACTTTCATTTTAAAGGAGTGACAGGATCTGACTGAGTTTCAACTGAGAGGAGTCTGGAGGCTGAAAGCGAGAAAGCCAGGCAGGAGCCTTTGCTGTGAGCCAAGTGAGAGATGATGAAGATTGTTCTGACCAGAAAGGCCACAGGATTACATTCCGATTGTATCTCCACCCAACCTTTGAAATAGGTATCGTAATGATCCTTCACAAACAGGGGAGGAAATTCAGGCTCAGAGATGTAAAGTGACTTGCATAAGGACACAGAGCATGCAAACGGTGAAGCCTGGATATGAAGCACAATCCAACCTTGAAGCCTTGTTCTCTTCCCTACTCCAACATTTTTTTTTTTTTTGAGATGGAGCCTAGCTCTGTCACCCAGGCTGGGGTGCAGTGGCGTGATCCTGGCTTACTGCACAACCTTCACCTCCCACATTCAAGCAATTCTCCTGCCTCAACCTCCCAAGTAGCTGGGGCTACAGACATGCACCACCACTCTAGCTAATTTTTTATATTTTTAGTAGACATGGGGTTTCACCATGTTGCCCAGGCTGGTCTTAAACTGCTGACCTCAGGGCAACCACCTGCCAAAGCTTCCCAAAGTGCTGGGATTACAGGTGTGAACCACCACACCCAACCGAAGCCTTGTTCTTTAATGTTATAACTCCACTGTCATGTCACATGGACCTTTTTATCCCAAATTACAGATGAGAACACTGGGGCTCCAAGAAGTCAAAAATCTTGCCCAAGATCAAGTAGGTCTTGATGACTCCAAAGCAACTATTCTTATTACTAATCTAGGCTAGTTCTCAATTTAAAATGGGATTACTGCCCATAGGTGCGACTATTCTAGGTAGCAAGATTCTTTACACGATCAGTGCCTCTGAAGTGCCAATAAAGAGCCTAGGGCATTCAGGCTGAGTATGGTGGCTCATGCTTATAATCCCTGCACTTTGGGAGCCCAAAGGGGGTGGTCCAGCTGGGGTCAGCAGTTTGAGATCCGCCTGGCCAACATGGTGAAACACCATCTCTACTAAAAATACAAAAATTAGCCGGGCATGGTGGTGCACGCCTGTAGTCCCAGCTGAGGACCTGCCTGTAGTCTCCTGCTGAGGTAAGAGAATTGCTTAAACCGAGGAGGTGGAGGTTGCAGTGAACCAAGATCATACCACTGCACTCCAGCCTGGGCAACAAGAGTGAAACTCTGTCTCAAAAAAAAAAAAAGAGCCTAGGGCATTCAGAGAAGGTGGGCTGACATTCATCCAGAGGGACAAGGAGAGATTGTTTTTCATGAGTCTTAAAGAATAACTAGTTGCCTCTAGCTATTTTTGCTGACAGGCTGATTCTTACTGAGATAGGATTGCTTGGTTCTTCTCCCAGATATTTTGTTCTATTTTGTCTTTTTAAGAACGTATTTTTATGCATAGATAATGCTATAGATATTTTTTGTTTATTAGATATCTAATAATTATAAAGCTAATATATTTGTGATAAACCAAACAATATAGAGATATATAAAAAAATTTTAACAATCTCATTACCATCCTCCAGTTTCACCAGTCTGTGGTAATTAAGGTGAATCAAGCAAACAGAAAATACATCGGTATGTTAACAGAGATCATTTTATCTAGGATGGGGTCAAACATTAAGGCCAGCTGGCCAAATTCTACCCATTGCGTATTTTTGTAACTAAAGCTTTACCGGAACACAGCATGCTCATTCATTTCTGTCTTATCTATGGCTCCTCATATGTTACAACAGCGAAGTTGAATGTTGTGACAGACACTTTATGGCCCACGAAGCCTAAAATAGTACTGTCTGGCCCTTTACAGGAAAAGTTTCCCAAGACCTGATCTAGGGGACTGGTAGGGTAGGGAGAATAATATTCTCCCAAAGATGTCCATGTCCTAATCTCTGGAACCTGTGAATGTGTTACCTTACATAGATAAAGGGACTTTTAGATGTGATTAAGATAAAAATCTTGAGATGGGAGATTATCCTGGATTACCCAGGCAGGACCAGTGTAGTCACAAGGGTCCTCAGAAGTGACAGAGAGAGTCATGAGAATGAGAGAGAGATTTTAAGGTGCTATGCTGTCGTCTTTAAAGGTGGAGGAAGGGGCCACAAGCCAACAAATGCAGGCAGTGTTTAGAAGCTGGAAAAGAAAAAACAAAAAGATTCTCCCAAAGAGCTTCCAGAAGGAATGAAGCTCTGCTGACACCTCAATTTTAATCCCAGTAAAGCCAGTTTTGGATTTATGACTTCAGAACTGGAAGATAATACATTTGTGTTGTTTTAAGCCACCAAATTTGTGGTCATCTGTTACAGCAGTGACAGTGAATTTATACAATCAGCTTAACAGTTGTTGGAGGATTGAGATGTTGAAAGGGGACACTGAGGTAAGGGAAGAGCTACAGGAGGTGGCTTCCACCCCTAGGGCTGGGAGCAAAAGGCATCTGCCAGGGTCATTTAAACCCAGAAACATGGAGGACAGGCCTCATGGAGCTGGGACTCAGACCTCTGAGAAGGAGGCACTGGCATACTGGTGCTCTGAGGGGCACCCTGAAGCTGATTCTGGGAATATGGAAAATACTGGAAACTAGACCCAGCTGCTTCTGCCAGAGTGAAAAATGACTGGAGCTACTCTAATATGAACAGGAAGCCTTCAGGAAGCAAACAGGAGATCCTTCTTCCAACTTCCTTGTCTGCCTCCAGTACCCTCTATGAACAGATTGTCCCAGAACAGCTGACAAAGCAGAAATGAGGTTTGTGGAGTCTCAGCTCCAGCATCACAAAGCAGAATGCCAAGATTTGGAGCTGAGACTAGTAACAAGTACACATTGTTAACTATGTGTCTGTATCATTACGCTTTTTACTCTACACTCACACAAATTTATACTCATTCTAGGCTTTCCCCCTCTCTTTCCTAGTTAGTAAAAATGTGGTCATATACACAATTACTCTGAAACTCATTTGTGTCATTAAACAATATATCATGCATACCTTTCCATGAAAGCATATTAAAGTAGTCTCATTTTTTAAAAACTACCCAGTAATATCCCATGAAAATGCCATCTGATCATCAGAAAACTTATCATTTCCAGTGACAAAGATCCTTTGCTTGACCAAACTTTTAGTCAGGCTCCTGAACCTCCTCCTAAGTCCATCCATGCACTTTTTTGTACAATCCAGTTTCGGCAAAGAACCCCGCTAAGTTAATTTAGCAAGAACTCCCTACCCTACCCAATCAGCCTCAGTATCTGATCCGGTTTGTTTCTTACCCTCTGAAGTCTGATCACCCTGGCCTGTCTATAGGTAGAATCCTATTAGGTTGGTTTCTCCAGGATCCCCCTACTCCTAATGATACTTCTTAGCAGTTTGCTACCCACTTACTTCCACCGGCTCCTTGGCTATAATTTCTTCTTGTCCATGCTGTATTCAGAGTTGAGCCCCATCCCTCTTCCCCACTGCAAAGCCCTGTTGCAATGGTCCCTACACCTATCATGATAGTCCTGAATAAAGTCTTCTTTAGGTCAGAAGTGGTGGCTCATGCCCATAATCCCAGCACTTTGGGAAGCCAAGGTGGTTGGCTCACTTGAGGTCAGGAGTTTGAGACCAGCCTGGTCAACATGGTGAAATCCCGTCTCTACTAAAAATACAAAAATTAGCCAGGCGTGGTGGTGCACCACCTGTAATCCCAGCTACTCAGGAGGCTGAGGCAGGCGCATCTCTTGAACCCGGGAGGCAGACGTTGCAGTGAGCCAAGATCACGCCACTGCACTCCAGCCTGGGCGACAGAGCAAGACTCTGTCTCGGAAAAAAAAAAAAAAGATGGAAAAAGAAATTCCAAGCAAACAAATCAAAAGTGAGCAGAAGTAGCTACACTTAGATAAAACAAATTTGAAGAAAAAAACAATAAAAAGAGACAAGGTGTATTATTCATAATTCTCTAGAGGGACAGAACTAATAGGAGATATATATATACATATATGAGTTTATTCAGTATTAACTTACAAGATCACAAGGTCCCACAATAGATTGTCTGCAAGCTGAGGAGAAAGGAGTTCCAGCACGAGTCCCAGAACTGAAGAATTTGTTTGGAGTCTGATGTTCAAGGGCAGGAAGCATCCAGCATGGGAGAAAGATATAGGCTGGGAGGCTAGGCCAGTCTAGTGTTTTCACATTTTTTTTCTACCTGCGTTATATTCTAGCCAAACTGGCAGCAGATTAGATGGTGCCCACCCAGATTAAGGGCAGCTATGCCTTTCCCAGCCTGCTGACCCAAATGTTAATCTCCTTTGGCAATGCCTTTGCAGACACATCCTAGATCAATACTTTGCATCCTTCAACTCAATCAAGTTGACACTCAGTATGAACCATCACAGAAGGTTGTTGTGTAATGATAAAAGGATCAATTGAGCAAGAGGATATAACAATTCTAAATACATATGCACCCAACACTGGAGCACCCAGATATATAAAGCAAATTTCATTAGCTTCAAAGAGAGAGACAGATGCCAATAAAATAATAGTTGGGGGCTTTAACAGCCCACTCTCAGCATTAAATGGCTCATCTAGGCAGAAAATTGACAAAGAAACATTGGATATAAATTGCACATTAGACCAAATGGGTCTGACAGACATTTGTAGAACATTTTATCCAGCAGCTACAGAATATGTATTCTTCTCATCAGTACACACAACATTCTCAAGGATAGACCATGTATTGGGACACAAAACATGTCTCAAAAATTTTTTCAAAATTGCTGTGTCACAATTTTATCAAACTGCGACTGAATAAAACTAAAGTCAATAACAAGAGGAACTTTGGAAACTATACAAATACATGAAAATTAAACAACATGCTCCTGAATGATGGGTCAAGGAATAAATAAAAAAATTTCTTGAAACAAATGAAAATCAAAACATAACATTCCAAAGTCTAAGGGATACAGGAAAAGCAGTGCTGAGAGGGAAGTTTATAGAAATAAGTGCCTACATGAAAAAAGTAGAAAGATTTAAAGTAAACAATCTAACAATGCCCTTCAAGGAGCTAGAAAAGCAAGATCAAACCAAGACCAAAATTAGTAGAAGGAAAGAAATAATAAACATCAAAGCAGAACTAACTGAAATTGACACTAGAAAGAAATACAAAGCATCAGCTGGGTAAGGTGGCTCACGCCTGTAATCCCAGCACTTTTCGGGAGGCTGAGGTGGGCAGATCACGAGGTCAAGAGATCGAGACAATCCTGGTCAACATAGTAAAACCTTGTCTCTACTAAAAATACAAAAATTAGCTGGGTGCAGTGGTAGGTGCCTGTAATCCCAGCTACTCAGAGGCTGAGGTATGAGAATCTCTTGAACCCAGGGGGCAGAGGTTGTAGTGAGCCAAGATTGTGCACTGCACTTCAGCCTGGTGACAGAGCAAGAATCCATCTCAAAAAATAAATAAATAAATAAATATATAAGGATCAACAAAATGAAGAGTTGGCTTTTTGAAAAGATAAACAAAATTGATAAACCACGTGCTAGACTAACCAAGAAAAAAGACCTAAATAAACAAAATCAGAAATGAAAAAGGAGACATTATAACTGACACTCAGAAATACATAAGATCATCAGGTACTATTATGAACAACTATACACCAACAAAATGGAAAATCTAGAGCAAATGGAAAAATTCAGTATATATAATCTACCAAGACTGAACGAGGAAGAAATAGAAAACCTGAACAGCCCATTAACAGGTAATGACATCAAAGAAGTAATAAAAGTCTCCCAACAAAGAAAAGTCCAGGACTAAATGGCTTCACTACTAAATTCTACCAAACTTTCAAAGAAGAGCTAACAGCAATTGTCCACAAACTTTTCCAAAAAAAACTGAGGAGGAGGGGATTCTCCCTAACTCATTCTACGAGGCCAGCATTACCCAGTGGCCAAAACCAGACAAGGATGAAACAAAAAAGAACACTATGGACCAATATACGTTGGGAGCACAGATATAAAAATCCTCAAAAATACTAAAGCAGTAAAGGCTGCAAGACAAACCTCTCCAACACGAACTGGAAAGGAAGGGGTGATTTATTCAGCTGGGAGCAGTGGCAACATAGTTGCCTAACAGCCAAGCTCACCTAACAAAGAAAGTCCCTGCCCTTTTAAAGGCTTACAACTCTAGAAATTACATGTGGAAGGGTCTTGAGCATACAACTCTGTGTGAAAAGGTCTTGGGCTTACAACTCTATGTGAAAAGGTCTTGGGCTTACAACCCTAGAAATTACATGTGAAGGAGTATTGATCCATGAAGTAGGTATGAGGTATGTGACTTAGGTGGGGGTTTGATCCTGTTTAAGTAAAAACATGCCTTTGGAAAGATTCCTCCATACCATATCTGTGATCTATAGATGGGATTGTGGTTAGCAGTAGGGGTCTTATCCTTAACTGGGCTGGGGGTGCCAACCAGTCCCTCCTCTGGCTAACTTCTAACTTCTCCTTCGGAGATGCAATGTAGAAGGCCGAAGGTGATTAAGGGTCTCCGTCCTCAATACTAGCAAATCAAATCCAACAGCGTACCACAAACATAATACACCATGATCAAGTGGATCTCATCCCAGGGATGCAAGGATTGTTCCAACATATCCAAATCAGTAAACAGCGTACTTCACATTGACAGAATGAAGGACCAATACTGTATGATCTTTCAGCTCATGCAGAAAAAGTGTTTGATAAAACTTAACATCTCTTCATAATAAAAACTCTCAACAAACTAGGCAGAGAAGGCATACCTCACTATAATATAGGACATATATGACAAACCCACAGCTAACACCATACTAAATGGGGAAAAGCTGAAAGCCTTTCCTCTAAGAACTAGAACAAGACAGAGATGGTCACTTTTACCACTCTTATTCAACATAATATTGGAAATCCTAGCCAGAGCAATTAGGCAAGAGAAAGAAATATACAGCATCCAAATTGGAAAAGAGGAAGTCAAACTGTCCCTCTTTGCTGATGATATGATCTATGATCTTATAGCTAGAAAAACCTAAAAACTCCACCAAAAAAATTCTTTTTTTTTTTTTTTTTTGAGACAGAGTCTCACTCTGTCACCAGGCGCCAGGCTGGAGTGCAGTGGTGCAACCTCAGTTCACTGCAACCTCCGCCTCCCAGGTTCAAGCAATTGTCCTGCCTCGGCCTCCCGAGTAGCTGGGACTACAGGCGCACACCACCACACCCAGCTAATTTTTTTGAATTTTTAGTAGAGATGGGGTTTCACCATGTTGGCCAGGATGGTCTTGATCTCTTGACCTCATGATCCACCCACCTTGGCCTCCCAAAGTGCTGGGATTACAGGCATGAGCCACTGCGCCCGGCCCAAAAGACTCTTTATTG
>CAUYQU010014871.1:0-10172 GCA_963574635.1 Cheracebus regulus
CATATAGTTCCTCTCTCGGTTCCTACTTTCCCTTAGCTCGACTCCCCCAACTAGGGATCTGTGTCCGGGCTCAAGCTCACCGTATGGGGAGGCCCATTTCCCAGGGGCCTCACGGGAGCGATCCCTACAGATTCCCTCACAGCCTGGCATAACCTTGTAATACATGGGACTGAGAAGGCCAGACTGCCCCAGTTGGAACAATAATTGCAAACTTGCAAAGGAAAATAAAAAGCATGCTAACACTTGAAACTGTTTGCTCCATGTCAGAGGTAGCCAGTATCAGCTGGCATGTAGGACCAGGGTGATCAGGGAGGCCAAGTGTATGGGGAGTCGATGAACATATTGAAAGGAAAAATGATAAATGATGAACCACTGAGGAGATGCAGAACACGAACAAAATGATCCTTGGAGACATCTTTGCCTGGGAGTTTTCATTGGAGTTTGGGCAGTAAGACGAGATGGAGAAACAGAAGAGTTCTTGTTGGGCATAATGAAGTTGGAAATGCTCTTGGTGGTATACACAGTGTTTAACTGTATGCAGATGCTCCTTTAACTGCATGCACTTGATTTCCCTGTCATGAGGCAAGCTGTGTCTTAAAATCTCAGTTGTCCTGCTCTACTGTATAGCATAATGTTCAACAGTAAACTAATGACCAGCATTAGCATAAAAGTTGGCATTCTCTCACATGTTCAGAGGAAAGAGCTCTCTTTTATTTATTATTATTTAAGAAAATAGCATACAATTTATGTCACAGCCTGACAGGTTCTTCCTGCCTGCTGCCTCCCAAAAAAAACAATGCATTAAGAGCAGCAAGTGTTGCAGCAAAGAAAGAGCTTAATTATAGCAGGGCCATCCAAGTGAGGGGAATGGGGGATTTTTCTTAATCCACCTCTCTAACAATTCAGCTACTAGGGTTTTTAAGAGTATTGTGGTGGGTAGGGGGCTTGGGAACTGAAATAATTGATGGGCTGAGGATGAAATTACAGGGGTGTCTAAACTGCCTTCATGCAGCTGAGTCAGTTCTGAGGAGGAGTCCCAGGACCAGGTGGCATCTCTTGGTCTGCTAGAATGCTAAATCTGAAAAATATTTGAAATAACAGTTCTTTAGGTTTCAAAATAGTGATATTATCCATAGGAGTAGTTGGAGAAATTACAAATCTTGCAACCTCCAGTTGCATAACTCTGGGGCAGTAAGCAACTTACAGAAATGCAAGTTAAGCAAACAATGAATGGTTATTGTTCACCCATGTCTATTCTTTAGCAAAGTTCAGGCCCCTACCATAATTTTAACCTTGTGACCTATTGTTGATATTTGCAAATATGGTTTCAATTTTTGAACAAGGAGGAGATCAGTTCAAGGAGGGAAGGGACTATTATGATTTTCACACAAGAATGAGGAAAAGCATGTCAGCCCGGTAGAAGCAAGATGGAGTCAGTTATGTTAGAGTTCCCTTACTGCTATAATTTTTGCAAAGGCAGTTTAATGGACATAATACTTTATTATTTTTTTAATTAAGGAGAAAGGAATGGGCATCTCAACCCCTCTTCCTTTGTTGGCCATTTGGAAGATCTGCAGAACTTTTTAACTCAAAAACATGAACAAAGTCCAAAACATTAACTTTCCTTGAAGGTCAAGCTTAGTCCCTCTTCTTTGACTTAGTGCCTGTTTTGTTTTGTTGATGCCCAAGCAAGATTCTGTTTCTTCTCCTGCTACCTACATCACCACTAAAATGCTTTTGCTTTCAATACTTGTAAACTCTGGGACTCCAAAAGTCCCAGTGGTTTGATCTGTGACATGTCATATTCAAACAGAATGGTTCAACAGCCAGAAATTACTAAAAGGGGTCTCATTCTCTTTATTTTTTGGTGGTTAACATTGTGTAAAAGGTAATAGATTTGCCTGGCTCAAAGCCCAAAATAATATAAAAAGTCAACTTTGAAAAGGAAGTCCTAGCTCCCATTCTTTCCCCTCATGCTCCCCATTCTTCACAGGAAATCAGATTTATTAGTGTCTTGTGCATGAAAACCGTTTATTTATGTGAATACAAGCAAATGAAAGTGCGTATTTCTCATCTTCCTCTCTGTAGGAAACAGAATAATGGCCTCCCCAAAAATGTCTACATTCCTAATCCCCAGAACCTGTGAATAGGTTGCCTTTCATGGCAAAAGAGATTTTGCTGGTTTGATTAAGTTAAGGATCTTGGGATACAGAAATTGTTCCAAGAGGGTTCATTTTAATCACTGTAATCACAAGGTCCTTTATAGAAGGCTGGCAGTAGGATGAGCATTAGAGGAGAAGGCAGTGTGATGGCAAGAGAATTGAAGTGGCTGCCCTTTGAAGACAGAGAAAGGGGCCCCGAGCCAAGGAATAAAGATGGGTTCTAGAAGCCAGAAATGGTGAGGTGATGGAGTCTCCCCTCACTGCCTCCAGAAGGAACCAGCCTTGCTGAGACGTGGACTTTAGCTCAGTCATTCTGATTTTGGACTTCTGACCTCCAAAGCTGTAAAGAGAGTAAGTCTGCATTGTTTTAGGCCACTGTGTTTGTAATAATTTGTTACAGCAGCTCAGCCGGGCCAGTAAACAGTTGGTTTCATGAATCTCTGTGTGGGGTCTCAGTACCTGAAACACAACATTTTGTTAAACAAGTTGTTCTCAAACTGGAGCAGTCATCAGAATCCCCTGAGAGGCGAATTAAAACGGGCTGGGTGTGGTGGAATGTGCCTCTGGCCCAGTTACTTTGGAGGCTGACGTGAAGGATTGTTTGAGCCTGGGAGTTGAGTACAACCTGAGCAACACAGCAATACCTTGTCTCTAAAAAATAAAACTGGAATTTAAAAAGCCAGAAACAGAATGCTGGGCCTCAGTTGCAGAGTTCTGATTTTGTCCATCTGGGGTGGGATCTGAGAACTGCATTTGTAAGAAGTTCCTAGGCAATGCTTAGGCTGCTGGTCCACAGATCATGCTTTGAGAACCCATGAGACAATTCATTCCAGTTCTCAGGTCTGGAGTAGCACCCAGCTCCTCCAGGCCGTTCCTCTTCCTCCACTCTCTGCTCCAGCCCACAGGGGCTTCCCTTGCCCTTCCACCGCCAGTGTGACCTTTGACCTCTAGACTCCAGGCTCCTTCCTTCTCCCTCATCGTTTTTTACAGTTCCACCACTCTACCTCCGTTTTTCCAAATCTGTTTCACAAACATTTGACCAAAAGGCCAGACTTCCCTGATGCGAGGGCAGCCTAGCAGCTACCGCCTCCCAAAATGACCTCTCTTTGTGGGGAGGTGGGTGGGAGCTGGGGGCCAAACTAGACCTTCTCAGGACCACGCATTAGCCCTGTGCCCTCGCTTCACATTTTGTTGACTTTATAATCTCCTCTCCTGCTCATGGTTTCTCTGGGCTTTTACTGAGCACTGGGTCCTTGACCCTTTGGACCAGTCAATGACCCAGGGCTATGAATTTTCATGGAGTTGATACAGAAGCTATTAAGAAATAATTTGTAGGCAGATAGTAAGGGTAAAGGTTCTTGGTGGAATTTTTCCTGTAATAAGAACCTCTGAACCATCTCTTTCCTAACAGAAAAGGTGGCTTGAAGGGCTGGGCCGGCAAGCTTCTATATGCCAATGCAGGCCCTTAAAAACTGGCAATCCCCGCCGTCTTTTCCTGGTCGCTAAGTGTACCAAATGCCATGGCCACCTGCAGATAACACCATGGGCTCAAAACATCATGGTGACCTACATTTGCATACTAAAGGGTTAAGGTGCGAGGGCCAGGTTTTTTTCTGGCTAGGTGAATGACACATCTGGTCAAACCAATCCCCTGGGCCCTATGCAAACCAGACACCACCTCTTTTGGCATCCCAACGTAAGCAGCCACTTTTCCACGCACACAGGGTTTTCTCTTTGTTCAAATCCCCCCTCTCTCTGTCTCTGTACTGAGGAGCTATTTTCTTCTTCCTTCTTTCTTTCTTGCTTATTAAACTTTTCACTCCTTAAAGCCACTCCACATGTGTCCATGCCATTAATCCTATCAGCTTGAGACCAAGAACCCTGGTGTTCCTCCAGTCATCAGAGCCCTATCAGAGTTCATGTAAAATTAAATTCTGAAAAAAACTCAGAAATAGTCTTATATGAATTTTTAAGGCACTTTAAACAGGAAATTTGAGTTTCTCAATATTTTTTGTTTACAATGATAGAATTTTCTACTGTCTCAGAATATATTTTTTTACCTGAGTTGTCTACCTTTTTGCTACTTTCTGATTTTTAAAAAATATTCAGCTGCCTTGTAAGAATGAGAAGAAATACTGGAGCACAATCATAAATTAATACTCTTTTTAAGCCCAAGGGTCTTGTAACACCAAATTTGGCTGAGCCAGTTCTAAAGAGAGTTACTGAGTAACCACTGTCCTTGGGCAGGCTGGCTTGGAGCTTGAGAGTGCTTTCTCTTTCCTCCTCCCAGGTGGAAACATCTCACTTTCACCTTTACTTTTCATAAATTTAAGGCTGAGAAAAATGCAACATCCTCCATTTCAGTCTCCATAAAATTAAATTCTGTGTAGGCAATTTTCATTTTTCTTGAAATCTCTTGTCTAATTCTCTCCTCACTGCCAAGCCTGGGTCACTGAACACATCATTGTTCTTGGGGCTTCGTCTCATTTGCTGGAAGAGGAGTAGGGTTGGTTTTCTAAACTTAGTGACGTCCTCTGAGGAATGGATGGCCTCAGATTCAATAAAACCATTCTGGTTTAAAGTCACTACATACCAAAATCCCTGAGAGGCCACCTGCTAGAACCCCTCGTAATGGGTAGGAAGGCTCATTGCAATGCTACAGTGCCCAGGCAAGGTTAAAATGCTTTCTTTGACTAGACAGCAAAAGTTAAGAAAAGTCCTTAGCAAGAACTCAGATATAGAGACTATAGTGTACGAAAGCTAATAGGCGCTATCAAGTATGCCTGGGCATTTTTCTAAGCTGCACATCACCACCACCACCACTAAAAAACTTTCTGTTTTATAAACCACACAATTTTTGTTTGTTTTGAGATGGAGTCTCACTCCATTGCCCAGGTGATCTCCATTCACTTCAGCCTCCGCCTTCAGGGTTCAAGCGATTACTCTTGCCTCAGTCTCCTGAGTAGCTGGGATTAAAGGCACCCACCATCACACCAGGCTAATTTTTGTAATTTTAGTAGAAACAGAGTTTCGCCATGTTGGCCAGCCTGGTCTCGAACTCCTGACCTCAAGTGATCTACTAGCCTTGGCCTTCCAAAGTGCTGGGATTACAGGCGTGAGCCATCACGCCCAGCCTGCTCCTCACAATTTTTAACGAATGTGATAAGAAAGACTGATCTTGTATAGCACCTTAGTATTCATAGGTATTGGGTGGCCCTATGCTGCTAGAGGCTGTCCTTGTAAACATACTTGTTGCTTGCAACTTACTTTATTTTTTGTTTGTTGTTCACAAATGTCATTTGCTCAGACATCCAGGGAAGTTGGACTACCATTAGCTCTTCCTTTATTTTTGTATGTCTTCTAGCACTCTCTCCAAAGTATAATAGTTGCTTAGGAAATGTCTGTTGAATGTAACAGAACACAATTAGCAGGGAACACAAAGTTACCAGTTTCCAAGTGGATGGTAGTGACTGTTTGGGCCCAGATACCCATTTGTGCTTGGGGCCCAGGGAGCTTGGCCAGAGGGCTCAGGGAGAGGCCTAGGGTGTGACATGATAAAAGCCCCATAAAACTGCATACCTCAACCATACCTCGGCTTTCTGTTGAAACTGCTCTCTGTGCTAATGTGCCAGGCAAGCAGTTCAAACCCACGCCCTCTTGGCTCCTGCACCTTGCAATATGTAACTAAGGTCTGTAATTCCCATCCCCTACCCAGACAATGTGTAAACTAACGCTTATCTTGACTTATGTAAACCACTTAAGTAACAATTGGAGTGGCAAAAGTCCCCTGGCCCTTGGAATGTCTGGAGCCCCTCACCTTCATCTCCGCCCAGGAGGTGATTTACAGAATCCACTAGCCCTCGGAATGTCTGAAGCCCCTCATCCCCATCCCCGCTCCCCACTCACCCCCGAGGTGGTTTTAGGGGTATAAAAGGTCTTGACACCCTCCTTTCGGGGCCACGGGTTGGAGAGATGCGAGTCTTCTGTGGCCGCCAGCAAT
This sequence comes from Cheracebus regulus, assembly GCA_963574635.1. Lineage (NCBI taxonomy): Eukaryota > Metazoa > Chordata > Mammalia > Primates > Pitheciidae > Cheracebus > Cheracebus regulus. Next base: position 6,163 of record CAUYQU010014871.1, read on the forward strand.
AAAGACCCTGCAATTTGGCATACTTTTGTCTTGGTGTTGACTTTCTATGCTCAGTTCAGTACAACATTTTGGGGGTTCCACCGAGATTTATCTTCATCCATCACCAGACAAAAGCCGTCCCAGAGTCTCACCCGGGAGGCCGCTCCCACCTCGGGGACCTCTGTGGGAGGCGCCCCCTGTGAGACGTTCCAGGGCCCCAGAGTTCCGACCCCTTGGAGGACAGGCGACTCCCCGGCCAACATTCACCTGAAATTCCTCAAGGTCCTGGGAACCTCCAGAGGTAAGTCAGGTCTGGAAATCAGGGGACCGGTCCATCTGGGGGGCCTGAGTTGGGGGACCAGACGCAGTCATTGCAACTCTGACCAGGCAAGCCTACCGTGAGATGTCACTAAAGGCTCAGGTTGCCTCACTGGAGGCTCAGGCTACCTCACTACAGGCTAGGGTAATTTAGTTTTTGGTTGTTTTCCATAACCTCAGTGTGAGTGAGAGAGTGTGTATATATGTAGTCCCACGGCTGGAAGGCTACGGGCTTGTATGGGCCTTCACCCACAGTTCCATGGGGACGTCATAAGGCATGACGGTGATTCATCTCAGGACTGAAAATTCTGAGGTGACCAGGCCCAAGGTTTATACAGGTACACCTTAGCCAAGATGCTCTGAAACATCCCTCCGGGGACATGGCCGGGCAGGCATCAGACTGGTCTCCCATCTGGGGGGCACCCATCCTTTGTCTGTCAATCCTATATGTGGTCCTGTCTTTATTGTAGATTCATCAGTTTTGTTAGACTCCTGTTGGCTGATATACAGTGGTTTAGGCCTGCTTCCCTTAGAGTGGAAGATGTTCTACAGTGGGTAACGGACCACTGGCTGCAGGAGACCTTTACTGAACTCATGCCCCTAGAAGTAATTTGGTTCTCCTTCCTTCTCCTATTCTTCTTCTACTAGTGAGTCCTCACTTCCTCTAACTCTGCCATGTGGCAAATAGCTTTGGCCCTATCTCTTTTTGTTTTCTTCCTTATTATAATCATTGTGGCCTGTAAGTTCTCTCAGCCACCCCCTCCAGGACAGGAGTATTTTTGCCCATGTTTGGTATAATTTCCTTTTCCCTTCATTAGCTGATGTCTAAAAGGAAATTCTGCCCACGACATCTCGGGTGTAGTTTTTTCTCTGTCCTGGGAAATCAACTCCTAGACAAAAATGTGCCATCTCTTCTTGGTCGTTTGGGATGGAAACAAGATAACTGTCTGTTCTGTCAAAAAGATGTTAAGTGTTGTTATGGCCAGTGCTTTGAAGCCCACCCCTATACAGTTTTCTGGCACCACCCGGACTGCAGGGAGGTGGGGTGTCACAGCTTAATAAGAACAGGCTGGCAAATCTCTTGTCAACTCTGTACGCTGTGGTGGATTCAAAATTCACACCCTGTGGACCTCCCAGTTCACTGGTTTTGCCATTCTCCAACTTTCCCAAGGCCACTGGACGTCAGGGGTCATTTAAGAGAAGACCACGCCCGAGCGGCACTCAACCTGTACAAGGCCTGTTACCGGCCCCTCTGGGGCTTCTTAGGGGAATCCTATCCTCACCCTTGGCCCCTTCTGCCTGTTCCCCTGGCCTGTACAAAAGACAGACCCATTAAATTAATTATACCTTCCTTACCAGATTTAGCTGTAGAGGCACTTTTAAAATGGGCACTGGAAAGGGCAGAACACGAGTATAACGCCTGCCAAAATTGGAAATACTATAAAAACCACAAGGCCCAAGTTACTACCGGGGGAGAGAAGAAAGTAGGGGAGGAGGAGAGGGGAAGAAGAGAGAGGAGAGCGAGAAAAGAGAGAGAGAAGAGAGAGAGAGGACAAGAAAGTAGGAGAGGGGACAAAGAGAGAGGAGGAGGGAGAGATAGGGAGAGAGGGATTTAATGCTTTTTCGGGTCCCTGTGTCAAGGTGACCGAAAGCCTCAGGGGCGGGGCATTTGCAGCTGGCCCAGCAGCTGCGAGCTCCATTTTAAACTGATGCAAAAAGCATTTTTTTTCCTGCTGGCTGCCAGCCCCGCCCGGCTTTCAGGTAGGCTGCACTGCCTCAGGGCGCAGCATTTGCAACTGCAAGGTTGTCTGTTCAAATCCTCAGTGAAGCCAGCTTTAAATTAGTGTAATCTCTTGGGGAAATTAGGCATTAAAAAAAAAACACAAAAAAATAAATGGAGTCGTCTAGCTCCTGGCCTTGTAGCTCTCAGCCTTGTACCCTCCTCCAATGCATGATGGCCAACTTCAAGGTTGGGTTCTCAGGCCAATATGGGGTAAAATTAACCCCTGGAAAATTCTGCTCTTTGTGTGAATTAGAATAGCCGTCTTTTGGAGTTGGGTGGCCAGATACTGGGACCTATAACCTGAAAATTACCCAGGCTGTATGGAAAATGGTCTCAGAAACTCCTGGATACCCTGACCAGTTTCCATACATCGACCAGTAGTTGGATTTAGTCCAACAACACCCCCGCTCCCGGTTCCGTGGTTAAAGCACTGCATAAAACAGGCTAGACTTCAGGTCATGTTAGCTGGCCCAAAGAAGGCCCCTACTGCACCGGCCATTCTCCCCGCCCCAAAAGAGAATGTAGAATTACCTCCACCTTACTTCAGACCCTCTGGACAGGGGTCTCAGCACCGTAAGCATTCTGAGAAAAATGTACAGTAATCCAGCAAACACTGAAGTCAATGCCCTCCTTTGAGGATGCTGTTTCACTACTGTCTTTGGGCCACATGAGGGAGACTCTGCGTGTTGCCGGGAGACACATTCTTTTAGTTGACTTGCAAGGCTGACTTCAAGGTCAAGGAGTCATTAAGGTCATCCTCCCTCCCCACTTTCCTTCCCACCCACCTCTGAGGAAACTATTCCAAAGTCTGAGCCGATTAGGATTCTTCAAATGCTGTGACTTGCTAACACACCAACCCTGTGGTTAATATGTGATGTAACCCAAAACAGATAATAGGAAAAAGCAGCATGCTTTTTACAGGTAGGAAGTGGCTGGGGAGAATGGAGAGCTGTTTGTAGGGCCCATTCAGCCTTGGGAAGCCAGAGTGAGGTTTCCCTGTTAATCATCTTTAATTTTAATGTAATTAGTTACTTTAATTTTCATCATCTTTAATTCTAATAATAAGCCAAACTAGAGAGATTTGCTTACCTATAGTAACGCAGTTGGGAAAACGTCTCACCAAGATTTGAATTCAGTCCACGTGGCTTCTAAACCATGAAAGGAGCAGGAATTTTAGATTCTAGGACTAGTTCCTGTCAGGAGCTGAGCAGCTTAAACATACTCTCATTGAAGAAAATATGCTTCAATAAAGTTGTAGAAAACAGAAGAAAGAAAGAGAGAAAAGAAAGAGAGGAAGGAGGGAGGGCAGGAGAGAAGGAAGGGAGGAAGAAAAGTGTAGGTAGCTAGAAACATGTGTTCTGACCAGTTCCATAATGACTGTAGACCGGTGACACCCATTCAAAGCAAAGCCACCAAAACTGGATAAAAATGGAAAAAAATTGTTTCTGGGCAAATACTTCTCACACCCTCTTATGATTCCTCACCGTGACACCCACAATACAGCCTTGTGACCACAGAATTCTACAATCCATGACAAGAAAGTGCATCTTTTTGCATTTGCTTTTGCTAATGGTTTGCTGGCTGCAGTTAACATAGTCCTAGAATTTATGACTTTCCAGAAGAGTTCAATCTTAAAGATGCCATTTACATAGTTGCCGATGCTTGGGACTCTTGATAAATCAGCTCTAACAGCTCTTGGCACAGACTTTGGATGATAATTGTGTGACCCCAGTTGTGGGACCCCAACCCACAAAGGCAGGCACCCGATAGACATGAGGGAGGACATGCAGTGACCGGTACCGGCTTTATTGGGATCTCCGGGCGACTCAAGCAGGAAGAGAGGAATCGCGCGCACTTTCTTTGTTCGGTGGTTTTTATAGGGGCAGAGGGGCTGGGGGCGGTAGGAAAGCTGATCTGGCAGGTAGTGATT
>CAUYQU010014872.1:0-41405 GCA_963574635.1 Cheracebus regulus
TTTGAGTCCATTGGCAAGTTTGGCCTGGCCTTAGCTGTTGCAGGAGGCATGGTGAACTCTGCCTTATATAATATGGATGATAGGAACAAAGTTGTCATCTTTGACCAATTCCATGGAGTACAGGACATTGTGGTAGGGTGAGGGACTCACTTTCTCATCCCATGGGTACAGAACCCAATTATCTTTGACTGCCGTTCTCAGCCACGTAATGTGCCAGTCATCACTGGTAGCAAAGATTTACAGAATGTCAACATCACACTGTGCATCCTCTTTTGCCTATTGCTAGCCAGCTTCCTCCCATCTGCAGCAGCATCCAAGTGGACTATGATAAGCCTGTGCTACTGTCCATCATGACCGAGATCTCAAGCCAGTGGTGGCTCACTTTGATGCTGGAGAGCTAATCACCCAGAGAGAGCTGGTCTCCAGGCAGGTGAATGATAACCTTATGGAGCGAGCAGCCACCTTTTGACTCATCCTGGACAACATGTTCTTGATGCATCTGACCTTAAGAAAGAAGTTCACAGAAGCAGTGGAAGCCAAACAGGTGGCTCAGCAGGAAGCAGAGAGGGCCAGATTTGTGGTGGAAAAGGCTGAGCAGCAGAAAAAGGCAGCCATCATCTCAGCTGAGGGTGACTCCAAGGCAGCTGAGCTGATTGCCAACTCAATGGCCACCACAGGGGATGGCCTGATTGAGCTGCACAAGCTGGAAGCTGCAGAGGGCATCACATACCAGCTGTCACGCTCTCGGATCATCACCTACCTGCCAGTGGCACAGTCCATGCTCCTCCAGCTCCCCTAGTGAGGGCACACACTGCCTGCACCTCTGTGGGCTGACTGGGCCACAGCCCGGATGATTCTTAACACCGCCTTCCTTCTGCCCCCACCCCAGAAACCACTGCGAAATTTCATGATTGGCTTAAAGTGAAGGAAATAAAGGTAAAATCACTTCAAAAAATAAAAAATAAAATAACTTTAAAAAGGTAATCGAGTTGTTTGAAACTCAAAGGAAAAATGCTTGAGGGGATGGATATTCCATTTTCTTTAATTTGTTTATTTCACACTGCAGGCCTGTATCAAAACATCTCACATACCCTATAAATATATACACCTACTATGTACCCATTATTCTAAAGAATAATTTTTAAATTTTTGTAAAAACACTGAAAACAAAACTAAAAACTTATTTTAAAAAGTACACATAGGGTTATAGCAATGTTAATAATAATAATAATAGCCAAACGCTGAAAACAACCCAAATTCAGTTACCAAAAAAAAAATAAAAACTACTGTTCCATGCTACAACATAGAGGAATCTCTAAAACATTACATTGGAGGGTAGGCAGGGGGGAACCTAACACAAAAGAGTGCCTACTTCATAATCCCATTCATATAAAACTGCAGGAAAGAGAAATATGATCCATAATGATAGAAAGCAGGTCAGTGGTTGCCTAGGACTAGGACTGGGAGATGGAGATTATGGGAAGGAGAACAGGGGGACCATTTGAGTGGACAGAAATGTTCTATATTTTGATTGTGTATACATTTCTCAAAACTTATGGAAGAGAAACAGGCAGAGCAAGATGGTTGAATAGAACTCTCCAGCAATCGTTTCCCAACAGAAACACCAAATTGAACAACTATCCATGCAAGAAATCACCATCGTAAGAATCGAAAATCAAGTGAGCAATCACCACACCTGGTTTTAACAGTCTATCAAGGAAAGGGGCCTGAATGAAGAAACAGAGGCCAAAAAAAAAGGGAAGGAGCACTGAAAATGGTAAGAAAGACAGTCTTGTATGGCATCTCACCCCCAAGAGTAGCCTGTAGAGAGAGAATTTGTGTACTTAGTGAAGTAAGGGAGCGTTTAACCTAGCCTCAGCCATAGGGGAATCTTCTGCCCCAGGGAAGGAACTTGAGTGCCAGTCAGCTCCACCACCAGCTGACTACAGAGCGCTGAAGTCCTGAATAAATTTGACAGGCAGTCAGGCCACAAGGAGTGCAGTCCATGGGCAAGTCTGGGAGCTGCACTGGGCTGGAAGCCAGTGGAATTGGAGTGCACACAATCCATCAAGACACCAGTTGTGGTGACCAAAGGAGTGCTTGTGTCGCTATTCCCCAACTCCAGGCAGTGCAGCTGGGGAAAAGACTCCTTCCACTTGAGGAGAGGGAAGAGTAAAGAGGACTTTATATTGCAACCTGGGTACCAGCTCAGCAGCAGCAGAAGAGGAAGAGGAAGAAGAAGAGCAAGAAGAAGAAGAAGAAAGGAGGAAGAGGAGGAGAAGAAGAAGAACAACAACCACCATCACCACAACAACAACCACCACCACTACCACCAACCAGATTTCTCAATTGGCCCAATTCCAGGCCCTAGCTCCTGGATATCATTTCTAGATTCACCCTGGGCCAGAAGGGAACCTGCTGCCCAAAGAGAAGGACCCAGTCCTGGAAGGATTTCCACCTGCTAACCGAGGTTTGAATAAATATCAGTGGTAGCTGGGCAGTAGTCACCGACCCAGTGCTGTGCTGGCTTCAGATATGACCCAGGATAGTCCTGGCTGTACTGGCCATAGGAGTGTGTGTGTCACCCTGCCCCCAACTCCAGGCAGCTCAACACAGAGAGAGGAGAGTCCTGTTTAAGGAAAGTGAAGAAAGAAAATGAGAAACTGCCTCATCAGGGAATTCTCCCCATCTTACCCAAGCCCACCAAGGCAGTAGAAGTCTGCAAGAATAATAACATTACTGGACACGGGGTGCCCTCTAGTGAAAATATGACTGCAGTGACCAAAGACTTAGATCACAATTCCTTGGAATACCTGAAAAGCCTTCTCAAGAAGGATGGGTACAAACAAGCCCAGACTGAGAAATTAAAATAAATACCCAATTCTTCAATGCCTAGATGTGGATGAAAATCCACAAGCATCAACATCAAGCAAGAAAATACGACCCGACCAAATGAACTAAGTTACCACTGACCAATCCCCCAGTGACAGAGATATGTGACTTTACAGGGAGAAAATTCAAAATAGCTGTTTTGAGGAAGTTCAAAAAATCTCCTGAAAACACAGAGAATAATTAAGAAAATCCTATCAGAGAAATTTAACAACAAGCTTTAAATAACTAAAAAAATCAAGCAGAAATTCTGGGTGAAAGATTCAGTTGACAAACTGGAAAATACTTCAGAGTCTCTCAATGGCAGAATTGATAAAGCAAAAGAAAGAGTGAGTTGGAAGACAGACTACTTGAAAATACCCATTCAGAGGAGAAAAAATAAAAAACAAAAAGGAATAAAATATGCTTACAAGATTTAGAAAATAGCCACAAAAGGACAAATCTATGAGTTATTAACCTTAAAGAAGAGGTATAAAGAGAGATTGTGGTAGAAAGTTTATTGAAAGAAATAATAACAGAGAACTTTCCTAACCTCAAGAGATATCAATATTCAGGTACAAGAAGGTCATAGGACATTAAGCAGATTTAACTCAAATAAGACTACTTCAAGGCATTTAATAAACAAAACTCCCAAAGGTCAAGGATAAAGAAAGAATCCTAAAAACAGCAAAAGAAATAAATAACATATAAAGGAGCTCAATCTTGAATTAATTGCTTTGAACAAAAAATAATTTTTAAAAAAAATAAAATAAAAAAATAAAGGCACTCCAATACGTCTGGCAGCAGACTTCTCAGCAGAAATCTTATAGCCCAAGAAAGAATGGCATGACATATTCAAATTGCTGAAAGAAATAAGAAAACAGTACACAAAAAAATACAGACTACTGTAACATTATAATAGTGATATTAAACCACTCATATCTTGAATAAGACAACCAAAAGACAAACCAATCAAAAATAGTAACTATAACAACTTTTTAACAGATAGATAGTATTGAAAGATAGAAACAGTGAAAAGTTAAAAAGTTGGGGAAGGATGGTATTAAAGTGTAGAATTTTTATTAGTTTTCTTTTGGCTTGTTTATTAGTGGAGTGCTTTTTGGTCATCAGTGTTAAGCTGTCATCAGTTTAAAATAATGGGTTATAAGATGTTATTTGCAAGCAAGCCTCATGGTAACCTAGAATCAAAAACCTACAACAGATAAATTAAAAATAAGAAATTAAAACATACTACCAGAGAAAATCACTTTTACATAAAGGAAGACAGGAAGAAAGGAGGGCCACAGAACAGCCAGAAAACAAATAACAAAATGGCAGTATTAAGTCCTTAACTATCAATAATGACATTGAATGTAAATGAACTAAACTCTACAGTCAAAAGACAGAGTGGCTGAATGGATAGAAAAATAAGACCTCAACTATATGGTGCTTACAAGACACTCACTTCACCTATAAAGACACACAGACTGAAAATAAAGGCATGGAAAAAATATATTCCATGCAAATGGAAACCAAAAAAGAGCAGGAGTAACTACATCTGTATTAGATAAGATAGATTTTAAGACAAAGAAGGTCATTATATAATGATAGAAGGATCAATTCAGCAAGAGCATATATCATTTGTAAATACATATGCACCCAACACTGGAGCACCAGATATATAAAGAAAATATTATTAGAGCTAAAGAGAGACAGACCCCAATACAATAAGAGCTGGAGATCTCAACACCCCACTTTCAGCATTGGACAGATCATCCAGACAGAAAATAAACAAGGAAACATCAAACTTAATCTGCACTATAGACTAAATGGACCTAATAGATATTTAGAGAACATTTCATCCAATAGCTACAGAATGCACTTTCTTCTCAGCATATTCATCTTCTCAAGGATATGCTGTATATTAGGCAACAAAACAAGTCATTAAAAATTCAAATAAATTGAAATCTTTCACCTGATCTTTCCCTAGTATTAAAAAAGAAAGAAAGAAAGAAAATTGAAATAACATTAAGTATATTCTCTGCCCACCATGGCATAAAACTAGAAATCAATAACAAGAGAAACTTTGGAAACTATACCAACACATGACAATTAAACAGTATGCTCCTGAAAGACGAGTGGATCAATGAATAAATTAAGAAGAAAATCGAAAAATTTCTTGAAACAAATGAAAATAGGAACACAACATACCAAAATCTATCAGCTATAGCAAAGGCAGTACTAAGAGGAAAGTTTATACCAAATAAGTCCCCACATCAAAAAAGTAGAAAAATTTTAAATAAATAACCTAATGATACATCTTAAAGAACTAGAAAAGAAAGAGCAAATCAAACCTAAAATTTATAGAAAAAAATAAATAATAAAGATCAGAGAAGAAATAAGTGAAATTGATAGCAAAAAAAAAAATACAAAAGACCTATAAAATGAAAAATTGGTGTTTTGAAAAGATAAACAAAATTGAAAAACCACTGACCTAACTAAAATAAGAGAGAAGAACCAAATAAACAAAATCAGAAATAAAAAAGAAGACATTACAATTGATAGTACAGAAATTCAAAGAATCATTAGAGGCTATTATGAGCAACCATAAGCCAATAAATTGGAAAAACCTAAAAGAAATGGATAAATTTCTAGACACATACAACCTACTGATTGAACTATGAAGAAACCCAAAATCTGAATAGGCCAATGATAAGTAATGAGATTGAAGCAATAAAAAGTCTCCTAGCAAAGAAAAGCTCAGGACTCAATGGCTTAACTACTGAATTTTACTAAACATTTAAAGAAGAACTAACATCAATCCTACTCAAATTATACCAGAAAAAAAAAAGTAATAGAAGGGAATATTTCCAAACCCATTCTACAAGGACAATATTATTGTGATACCAAAATCAGACAAAGACATACACACACAAAAGAAAACATCAGGCCACTATCTCTAAAGAACATAGACAAAAACTTCTCGACAAAATACTAGCTAGCCAAATGTAACAGCATATTTAAAAGATCATTATCATGGCCAACTAGGATTTATCCCAGGAATGCAAGGATGGTCAAACATATGTAAATCAATTAAAATAATATCTCATATAAACAGAATCTAATAATTTCAATTGATACTGAGAAAACATTCAATAAAATTCAACATTGCTTCATGATAAACACTCTTAAAAAATAGGCAGTGACAAAACATATCTTAACACAATCAAAGCCGTATATGACAGATCCACAGCGAGTGTCACACTAAACAGGGAAAAACTGAAAGCCTTTTTTCTGAGATCTGGAACAAGATAAGGATGCCCACTCTCACCATTGTTATTCAACATAGTACCAGAAGTCTTAGAGCAATCAGACAAGAGAAAGAAATAAAGGGCATCCAAATTGGAAAGGAAGAAGTCACATTATTCTTACTTGTAGATGATATAATCTTATATTTGGAAAAACTTAAAGACTTCACAAAAAACTACTAGAATTGATAAATTCAATAAATTTGCAGGATACAAAATCAACACACAAAAATTTTTATGGCATTTCTTTATGCCAACAGTGAACAATCTGAAAAAAGAAATCACAAAAGTAATCTTATTCATAATAGCTACAAATGAAATAAAATATCTAGGAATTAATCAAAGAAGTCAAACATTCCTACAATGAACACTATGAAACATGGATGCAATAAATTGAAGAAGATACCAAAAAATAGAAAGATATTTCATGTTCATGGATCAGAAGAATCAGTAGTGTTAGAGTGTCCATACTACCCAAAGCAATCTATAGATTCAGTGCAATCCCTATCATAATACAGATGACATTCTTCACAGAAATAGAAAAGATAACCCTAAAATTTATAATAACCACTAAAGACCCAGAATAGCCAAAGATATCCTTAGCAAAAAAAAAAAAAAAAAAAAAAGCCTAAAACTGGAGGAGTAGCATTATTTGTCATCAAATTATACCACAAAGCTGTAATAGCTAAAACAGTATGGTACTGGCATAAAAACAGACAGATAGACCAATGGAATGGAAAACACAGAAACGAATCCATGAACATACATTGAAAAACAACAGTCTCTTCAATAAAAGGTACTGGGAAAACTAGATATCTATATGCAAGAGAATGGAACTCTTTCCATAGAGAAAAATCAAATCAAACGGGTTAAAGACTTAAATCTAAGACTTTAAACTAGGAAGCCACCAAAAGGAAACACTGAGGAAACTCTACAGGACATTGATCTGGGCAAAGATTTCTTTAGTAATACCTCAAAAGCACAGGCAACCAAAGAAAAAAGGGACAAATGAGGTTACATCAAGTAAAAAAAGCGTCTGCATAGCAAAGGAAACGTCAACAAAGTGCAGCGTCAACTCACAGAATGGGAAAAAATATTTTCAAACTACCCATTTGACAGGGGATTAATAACAAGAATACATAAGGAATTCAAACAACTCAATAAATAATCTGATTTAAAAGTGGGCAAAAGACCTAAACAGGCATTTCTCAAAAGAAGACATACAAATGGCAACCAGGTATGTGAAAAAATACTCAACACAATCAATCATTAGGGAAATGCACATCAGAACCACAAAAAGATATCATCTCACCCAATTTAGAATGGTTATCAAAAACTAATAACAAATCCCGGAGAGGACGTGGAGAAAGAAGAACCCTCATACACTGCTGGTGGAATGTAAATTAGTATAGCCGCCATGAAGAACAGCATGGAGGTTCCTCAAAACACTAAAAATAGAGCTACCATACGATCCAGTAATCCCACTGCTAGGTTTATATCTAAAAGAAAGGAAAGCAGTAAATCAAAGAGACACCTACACTCCCAGCTTTATTGCAGCTCTAGTCACAATAGCCAAGATTTGCAGTCAACCTAAGTGTTCATCAATTGATGAACAGATAAAGAAAATGTGATACATCAGACACAGAGGATACTATTCAGCCACAAAAATAATGAAATCCTGTTATTTCATGTCAGTTTCATAGATGGAAATAGAGGACATTATGTTAAGTGAAATAATCCTGGCACAGAAAGACAAATTTCACTGTTCTCTCTCATTTGTGGAAACTAAAAATTAAAACAATTGAACTCATGAAGATATAGAGTAGAATGATCATCATCAGAGACTGGGCAGGGTAGCATGGGGGGGGAGGGGAAATGGAATGGGAGATTAATGTGTGCAAAAATATACATAGATAGAATGAATAAGATCTATTATTTGATAGTATAATGGGGTGACTATCGTCATTAATAATTTACTGTGTATTTAAAAATAACTAAGAGTAGAATTGGAATGTTCCTAACACAAAAAAATGATAAATACTTGAGGTGATGGATATTCCATTCACCCTTATATGTTTATTACATATTGTATGCCTGTATCAGAACATCACATGTATCCCATTAATATATACACCTATTATATTCCCATAATAATTTAAAATTAAAATAATATACATATACACTCATGGAAGCATTTTATTCTATGTAAATTATACCTCAATAAAGTTAATTTTTTTTACTTAAAAAGCTAACATCTTTTACATTTCTGACTATATTTTGACAGCGTTAGTATAATAAAAAAGAAGCAATGAATATGAAGCATTGAATAAAAAGAACTACCATCTGTGCTCAGCATTTGAAAAAGATTCTTTCACTTAATTTTTCCATAAAGCCAATGGCTTGACTTTATTTCCAGTCTCACTTAAGAGATAAGAAAAGTTGACATTATAATAAGCAGTGTGGTTGGCTTGGAAAGTCAAATTCATTGATCTCCAAAGTAGTCCATGTTCTCAGCACTACATCGTGATTTTTCCCAAAGGAGGACAATGCTGTACCCTCACTACAATGAAATGCTCTTAACAAGATGCCAACTAAGAGGAAAATAATTGGGTTTGTCACCTGGGCAGAACAAGAACATAATAATCATCAAGAAGCTTTTCAGGGACCACTAATGTCAACAGACCATCAAGTCAGAACTGATGGGGCAGCAAATGTAATTATTGCACCAGGAAAATTCCAGTTGAAGATACTGCTCAATCTCAAAGGTACAAAGGTCCTTGTTGTTATTCTCATTTAAAAGAAAATTAACTTGCAAAGAAGCGCAGACATTTTCAAAGAGTAAAAAATATATACCAACTTTCCTCTCCCACTTATGGTTATGTTACCAGTTCATCATATTTTACAGGTAAATTCTTTTAAAATTTGAGGAACAGATAGTATAATATGAAGTAAGTGGATCCAGCACCAGAAAGAACATAAGTAAAAAATGGAAAACAACCTTATAAATTCTAGAAAAGCAAATATAGCCTGAATACTAAAACTTCACAAAGACAGCACAAAAAAATTTTTGGGAAAGGCTAAGGGACGGGGAAGAAAAGGGAAGAGAAAGGAAAGAAAAGAGCGGAAAGAAACAGAAAAATTTCATTTAAGAAGAGTATAAGAGTGAAATTACAAATAAAATGTTAGCAAATATAATTCAACAAAATATCACCTATGATAACCAAATAAAATTAAGCATAGAAAACAAAAATGACCCAGTAGTGAGAAACTTTTGAATACAATGTGCTGTAACAGAAAAAGCCAAACAAAAAATCTATAATTTACCATTTAATCATTTGCCCCAATTTGTCATTCGTATTTTTATCTTAATATATGAATACTTGGAAGTCACTGAAATACTTTCTTTGAATAAGGAAGAATATCAATTTATACTAAAGATGAAACATACATTCATAACATTATAACATCAATAAATAAAACCCAGATGCCAAAAAGGCATTTAATAAAATTAACCTCCATTCCTGATTTCATTACTAGCTTTAAAATAGGACAAAAAGGGCCAGGCACGGTGGCTCACACCTGTAATCCCAGCACTTTGGGAGGCTGAGGAGGGCAGTCCATGAGGTCAGGAGATCAAGAGCATCCTGGCCAACATGGTGAAACCCCGTCTCTACCAAAAATACAAAAATTAGCTGGGCATGGTGGCTTATGCCTGCAATCCCAGCTACTCGGAAGGCAGAGGCAGGAGAATCGCTTGAACCAGGGAGTCCAAGGTTGCAGCAAGCCAAGATTGCACCATTGCACTCCAGCCTGGCGACGACAAAGCAAGATTCTGTCCCAGAAAAAAAGAAAAAAAAGGACAAAAAGGAGAAAAGACTTTGAAGTTAAACAGACCCATATCAAATAAAAATGCCGCCACTAACCTCATGTATACATAGCACAGTGTCTGGCACATAATAAACACCCAATAAACAGAAAGTAATTTATATATCAAACAACCAGCTTCATGCTTAATAAATTATATAGGCATAGTATTAAAATTGAGCACAAAATAAGGAAGCTTTCTATTACCAATATTTAGTATTATATATACGAAACAAAAGTCATGAATGCAGTAAAGGAAAAGACAAAATTATCATTATTTGCAGATTAATGGCTACCTTGAATATTCACATAGAGAATTCCAATAACTAGTAAAACTAAAAAAAGAGTTTAAAAAAATGGCATGATACAACATAAATATTTTTAATCAATAACATTCCAATATAGTAGTCTCATTAGATAATATAATTTTAAAATAGATTTTATTTATGATAGAACAAAAATTTTAAAGGGAAAATTTCCAAGAGAGATACATACATCATGAAAAACCAAAAATATTTATAGAATAATATTTGAATAACAAGAATAGGAAAATTATTATAAATATATAAAGGCTTCCAAAATGTATATTTGTATTTAAAATCCCAACAGCATTAAGAAGACTTTAAATGTTCTGAAATTCATCTGAAAGAATAAGCAGGTAAGACTATTTACAAATAAAAATTCATAAGTTACTGAGCTGAATACGTGTAACCTCTCAAAAAATTTGCTGAACCAACCACAAAATTAAGGTAGTTAAAATAATACATATACAAAGAATAAGAGGCCCATATGCCTAAATTCAAATAACCAGAATTACATCCTGTGGCCCTAAAACTTAGACCCTAAAAATTAACAGTATGATATTGTAGCCATTATAAATCAGGAGAGGAAACATTACTTAACAAATGATGCTGAGAAAATGAGACGAGAATGTGAAAACCAGCTGGGCACAGTGACTCATACATGTAATTCCAACACTTCGGGAGGCCAAGGTGGGAGGATCACTTGAATCCAGGAGTTGGAGACCACCCGAGACACCACAGTGAAACCCTGTCTCTATAAACAATAGAAAAAATTAGATGGGCATGGTGGTGTGTGCCTGTAGTCCCAGCTACTTGATAGGCTGGGGTGGGGATCTATTGCGCCCAGGAGGTCGAGGCTGCAGTGATCCATGATTGTGCCACTGCACTCCAGCCTGGGTGACAGAGTGAGAACCTGTCTCAAAAAAAAAAGAAAGAAAAGAAAAGAAAAATAGAAAATAAAAATGTGAAAAACAAACTAATAGAGAACTTCTTCTTTTGTCATAAGTATAGTCATCTCCAGATGGATCAAAAAGTTGAGTAGTTATATCTTGTAGCATAGAAAAACTCTCACTGGGTAGAAGGGGAAGGTGCTAGGTGAAGGAGTGCTGATTCTATCTGTTCCTTCTCTTCCTCTGCTCCAGAAAGGTCCTGGTCACAGACCATGTCTCGCCGCACGTGCTTATGAAGTAGCAGCTGCCCCTTAAGTACCAGCTACTATTCACCCCTTGTGCATTCAGTGGAAACCGTCTTCCCTGCCCAGTAATACCCAGGCGTCAGTACTTGCCCTGTCCCTACCTGGGGCCCTTTACACCTATACACTCCTCCAGGTCTCCTCCTGCCCCCCAGCATCAATTAAGTGGGACAAGCAGAAAAAAGAAAAAGAAAAACCAAAAAACCTCTGGAAGAAGGCATTCCTAAGCTCAAAAGCCATGAGGAAACAAGATCAATAGCCTTACTGCATAAAAATTGGAAATCTCTCCAAATCAAAAAAAAAATTAAAAGGCATAAACTGAGAAAAAATTTAGCTTATGTAGTAGATAAACAATTACTCTTTTTACAACTTACAGGTTCACATATACAATAAGACAAACCTGATAGCCTTATAACAAATAATCCACAAAAGAAACTACAGCTGACAAAGCAACACTGGGAAATGTTCTAATAGAAATTAAAGAAATGCAAAATAAAACTACAGTAAAAGTGCTACTTTTTCTCATGAAATTAGCAAGTGCTTTGGTGAACGATAATAATACATACTGGCAACGATGTTGCGAACCTGATTTTGTTTGTTGGAGACCGTCTCGCCCCGCCGCCAGGCTGTAGTGTGGTGGCGCAATCTCAGCTCACTGCAACCTCTGCCTCCTGAGTTCTAGCAACTCTCCTGCCTCAGCCTCCGGAGTAGCTGGGACCACAGACCCATGTCACCATGCCTAGCTAATTTTTGTATTTTTAGTAGAGACAGAGTTTCACCATGCTGGCCAGGATGGTCTGAATCTCTTGACCTCATGATACGCCCACCTCATCCTGGGATTACAGGCGTGAGCCAGCAAGCCCCGCCAAACCTGATATTTGTATATACCCCTATTGAAAGCATAAATAAGCATAACGATTTTGAAAGTAATTTAAAATATTTATCAAAAGTCTATCATTCATTCATAGCCTTTTACTCAATAATTCCATTTTGAGAAATCTGTCTTAGAGAAATAAATATAGGAAATGCTTTATGTGCATTTGATATTCATTGAAGTATTCTATAATAGCAATATTTTGAAGAAAAATCTTAAATATCCAATAATAATGAAAAACCTAAGTAAATTATGGTTATACCAACTGAATGGAATAATAAATAGGTGTTTCAAATGATGAATAAAACAGTTAAAAATGTTATCTCTTGGAAGTAAAATTATAAAAAATTTTCATTTGGTACTTAATGCATTTCTAAACGTTTGAATTTGTTATATATTTCCTATTATAACAAGAAAAGGGATGTAAAGATATTTCCGTTTTGAAAAAAATAGTTGAAATAATAGTTACAAAGCTTGTTATAAATGGAAGATGTGCTTGTTACCCTTTCAGGAAAAAAATATCTGGAATGACATTCCTCTAAACACTAATAGTGGATGTGTTTACTGATGAGAATGTAGATTTTTTGCGTGTTTTCCAAATTATCTTTGATTTCGGCAAACATTTATTGAGATACTAAGTAAAAGGCACAGACTACAAAAAGATGTATAATTCTTATAATATTCTGAACAGTCATGTTCTCCCTGCAAGAGAACTCTTAGGAAAAACTGTATGATCACAAAACAATCTGCTAAGAGTTTATTATTATACAGCATTTGTGGTATAAAATTATAATATCCATTTTCAAATATGTATGAGATAATACTACTAAGATTTAATAATTTTAATTTATAATAACAACTTCCAAACATCCAATCACTCTATCAAATCTGAGAAAAGAGAGATAGAATTTTATTTCTGTTTCTTCAGATCCCTGAGAAGATTATTTAAACACCTACCTTGATCACAGAAATTGAAAGTGAAAATTTTTCAATGCTGGGTACATACAGTAAATATTTTCTACCAGCCTCAAAAGCGACTTTGAACATGTCCTGGAATTTTAATGAAATATTGACCAGATTAGCATCTGCCCAGATGAAAGGCAATTTCTTCTGTTATCTTTCCTAACATTCATTCATCTGTTAAATTAAATGAGCTAGTGCATATAAAGCACTTAAAATAGTGTCCAGCATATTGTAAGCACTCTGCAAAAGTTAAACATTACTTTTAACAATTTAACAAATATTTCTGGGCAACTACTATGTGCCTGACGTGATGCTTTAAATAAAGCACGATTATGTAACTGAAAAGCAGCTCTGAAGAATGAGGAATCCTCTCTTCCCTTCAACATGTTCCCGGGCCCACATCAGATCTCCACCGTCGATAACAAAATGTCAGCAACAAATGTGGGCAGAATGTCTACACTATTGAAGAGAAAAGAGAAATAATGTCTTTCCTTTGTGTCTTTTGAAAAGGAGTAGGTTCTTGGTGTAGTTGTTACCTGTTCACACTTGAAGCAATCAAAGAGTAGGCAGGGAACAAATATGTAAAAGCTAGCGTGGTAACAGAGAATGATGTTGAAGTCTCTGGAAATAATATGGAGGGGGTTCACTGGCTGAATATGAGGGGGCAATGATGACAGACTTGGTATTGTGTCTTGCCAGACCACCCCCAACTTCAAGTTCTTTCTCGACCTCTCTTAGGACCACCTCCTTACTGACACATACTAATTAATGGCTGAGTGACAGCTCATACCAAGGACAAGCCATTTTCTAAGACTCATAGAAGAAAAGGAGAATAAAGAAATCATTTGCAAAGACTACTGGGGTTGAACAAAGGGCAGCTTTGCTAAAGAAAACTATGTCAAATATCAGCGAAGAATAATCACAAATCTTAGGATCTATTTTCTGAAAGGAAGCAGATCCATAGTCAAGCTGCAGGTCTCAATGACAAATATTCATAAATAGCTACCACCCTGCTTCCCTTCCCTCCCACACACAAAAAAAACCTTCTAATAAGGTAAACATAAAAGTGCTTAATTGATAAATAAGAAAAACAAACAATCTGATGGGCACCGCAGGAGGTGAATTTGTGTTTTGACAGTAATAGAATCCAAAACTCTAAACAGTACTACTAAAAACGCTTAAGCAATTGTATCAATTTCATGTTTCCCCTGCTTCATTACCACATTGCAAATTGATTAGGGGAATACTATATATGTTTTCATTATAACACAAATAAGTTTCTAGGCATTTAATTGCAGCCTAACATCCATCTCTCTCCAATGAAAGCTGAGGGAGGAGAGGGTGAGTAGCAATGAGGCAATTCCCTCAGCAGCACGGAAAGTGAGAAGCCTGAAGCACACCAGAGGTGTTTCTCAGCCTCCTTCAGGTACAACCATGCACAGTGTCTTTCCCAGAAAAGGAAAGGAGCCTCTCTGATTCCTCAGGCAGGTTTTTGAAGCAACAGCCTTGCAGTTTCTCGAGCTAATATTATAAATAAAACATTAATCATTATTAATCCTGCCTAGAAAAAAAAGACTGCTGTGCTAAGGAACAATCCACATTTTTCTGGGCCAAATTCAGAATTGTTTACTCTTAAAGAAAACTCTTTGTTCCTTTCACTGAGGTTTTTTGACTCAAGTAAAATCCTCAAAGAATCTTCAAAGTTGAAAAATGCTTTGGCTATCAAGAACACCAGAGTCAAATACTTGAGTGAAATGAAACCTTGTCTTAAGGTGCCAAACAGGCAGTGTCTTATATTATGTAGGCTGTAATGTCAAATGATAATGTTTAACAACTTGTTTAATTAAAGATTATTTCAAAACACAAGACCCAACATTCTGCCAATTCCTATCCAAACCCAGGCATTCACTCTTAGGTTAAAATAAATATACACATATTTATTTATTCATTTTATATATATGTATATTTATTTTATATGTGTGTGTGTGTCTGTGTGTGTATACATCCTTTAGGAGACACTCAAATCACTCGCTTGGTTTTCTGGTCGTCCAGTAAGTGAAATCCTGATAATCATGAAGAAAAAAAATGACCACTAAGGACTTGTGCCTAACTTACCTAACGATTTAAACCTTGGCACTGACTAGTTCTATCTATTATTGATTTTAAAATTCCTCATTATTATAGCCCCTCCAGGTGACATTATTCTTTGCACAGCAAAAGTCATTCGGCAGTGTCAGAAAGGGTTGATACATCTGAAATTACACTGCACATTTGCTCCTTAAGAGTATGCAGTGGTCATGCATTTTTTTGTTAAAAATGTAAAAAGATGAGCACGCATAAAGAAGTTAGACAAAATGAGTTCATTTATCAGTCAGATTCACCAGCCCTCCAAAGAGGCAAGATAACTTAACACTCACACAATACCCTTCACACATTATCTCCAGAGCAGCATAATTCAAATCTCATGCCCTACAGCAGGAAAAGTTTCACTAATTTCAATTACTATTATTTTAAACTCTTCTGAATGGATGACTCAGAAAAAGGCTAAAGTGATCGATTTGACAGAAAAACATCACCACAAACATGTCTTCAACTTTCTAGTCCAGCAAATAAGAATTATTATAATTTACACTAGTATCATATTTTATAGTTTGCTGACAACATTTAAACATATTACTCTATATTTGATTCTCACAACAGCCCACTTAAGATAATATTAGCCCATCCTATAATAATTATGGCATATTAAGCAGTGAGGCAAAAGAATAAGGTAGAACTAATGAGATGGAAATATATCCATAACATATTGAATGTAAAATGCTGACTTCAAAACAGAATGGATCACTTGTTCCCATTTTTATAAAAAGATGCATGTAAATATCTATATATAGATATATAGAGATATATACATCCATATACATACATACTTGCATATGCATATATAAAGAGAGAAAATGTCTAAAAAGAAATCAACCAATTGTGGTCTCTGTGTTGTAATTACTATCTTTCCTCTATTTTATCTTCTGAGATTTCTGCAATGACTATGTATTACATGTATGATCAGGAAAAGATAATCATATATGATAAGGTGGTCATCTTATTTTTCTCAATAAGAATTTTTTTGCTGAACTTCAATAACCACAGCTTAATATCATGGAGACATGAGATCTTAGTTTGAACTGCTTTTGAAATAAGCATTTCTGGAAATATCAGAGTTCACTGAATCTTACAATCCATAGTCTTAAGGTATCCTAGTTAGATAACCATCTAGTTAGGATAACTATCACAAAATATACATTGAGTGATGTCTTAGCACATGAATCCTTCAGGAAGCAGAACTTGAGGTAAGAATTAAAGTGCTAAATTTTTATTAGGAAGTTGTAAGCCCAAAAAGGCTTCAGTAAGAAAAGAAAGGGAGGCAGGGAAAGATGTGAAGCAATGTATTGCTGTGTCACTTAGGCGAGTGAAACCAGCCACTGGCCACATCACAACAATCTGCAGAGACACAACAGTTCACTCAGCAGGAGTTCACTTCGTACAGGGACTTCTTCTCTGTAATTGGCTACAAGAAGTAACCATCCTGGAGCAGTCCAGTAAAGGAAAAAAAGAGGAGGGCTTATCTGTCCAGTTCCCTATTGTCTCCAGCATTCTTTAATCAAGGTCCACTTGGAACTGACCATCCCACCCCTCAGAACCTGCTCAGGAGGCTAGATACTATGCTTTGAGTGGTGTTGTAGCCAAATATGAGAGTAAATAAGTAATTCTGTTCAGGTAGGGCCCAGAATTTGCATAGTGAGTGCCAAACAGATCCAAAGCTTCAACTCAGATTCCAAAATGCAAAGAAATCAGCAAAGGCAGAAGCACTGAAACGAAGGTGACTCCTTCAAGAGAAGGAGAATCTTCTCAAGGAACTTGAGAAATGGTTAAAGGCTTATTGAGAAAGGGTTAAAGGCTTATGCTCAATATAAATGTCTTGCTAGATCTTGGAAACAGTTCATCATTTTATTACATCAAATTCACTAAATGACATATTTCCCCATATTTGTCAATAGGCAATAGACTACAAGGGACTGATATTGTTTGGATGTGTATCCCCACCCAAATCTCATGTCAAATTGTAATCCCCAATGTTGGAGATGGGGCCTGGTGGGAGGTGATTGGATCATGGAGATGGTTTCTCATGGTTTAACACCATCCCCCTTGGTGCTGTCATCATGATACTGAGGTCTCACGAGATCTGGTTGCTTAAAAGTATGTAGTACCTCTCCCCTCTCTCTCGGTCCTGCTCCAGCTTTACCTTCTGCCATTAGTTAAAGCTCCCAGAGGCCTCCCTAGAAGCTGATGCTACCATGCTTCCTGTATAGCCTACAGAACAAGCATATTAAACCTATTTTACTTATAAATTACCCAATCTCAGGTATTTCTTTATAGCAGTGCAAAAATTAACTAATACAGAAAATTGGCACAGAGGAGTGTGACATTGCTATAAAATACCTGAAAATGTGAAAACAGTTTTGGAACTGGGTAATGGGCAGAGGTTGGAACAATTTGGAGGGTTCCAAAGATAAGAAGATAAGGGAACGTTTGGAACTTCCTACAGACTTTGTTGAATGGTTGTGGCCCGAATGCTGATAATGATATGGACAGTAAAGTCCAGGCTGAGGAGGTCTCAGATGGAAATGAGGAACTTATTGGGAAATGGAGTAAAGATCATTTTTGCTGTACTTTAGCAAATAGCCTGGCTGCATTGTGCCCCTGCTCTAGGGATCTGTGGAACTTTGAACTTCACAATGATGATTTAGGACATCTTGGAGAAAAAAATTTTAAGCCACAAAGCATTCAAGATTTGACCTGGCTGCTTCTAACAGCCTATGCTCATACATAGAACTTACATTTAAAAGGAAGGCAGAGCACAAAAGTTTGGAAAATTTGCAGCCTGGCCATATGGTAAAAAAGAAAGCCCATTTTCAGAGGAGGATTTCAAGCAGGTTTCAGAAATTTGCATAGGTCAAAGGAAGGAAAGTGTTGATAGCCAAGAAAATGGGGAGAAGGCCTCAAAGGCATTACAGAGATCTTTTTCTCTTTTCTTCTTTATTTTGCCTCTTGTAATAGATGGGGTTGTGCTTTGTTGACCAGGCTGGTCTTGAACTCCTGGCCTCAAGTGATTCTCCCATCTTGGCCTCCCAAAGTGCTAGGATTACAGGCATAAGCCACCATGCCAGGCCTTCAGAGATCTTTGCGGCACACTTCCCATCACAGGCCTAGAGGCATAGAAGGACTGAATGGTTTCTTGGGCTAGGACCAGGGCCCTACTGCCCTGTGCAGCCTTGGGATACTATTCCTGGCATCCCAGTCACTTCAGCTCCAGCTATGGCTCAAAGGACCCCAGGTACAACACAAGCAATTGTTTCGGAGGCTGCAAGCCATAAGCTTTGGTAGTTTCTATGTGCTGTTAAGACTGCTGGTGCAGAGTGCAAGAGTAGAGGATTGGGAACCTCCGCCCATATTTCAGAAGCTGTATGAAAAAGCTTCGATGTCCAGAAAGAAGCCTGCTGCTGCAGGGATTGGGCTTTCCTAGATAACCCCAACTAGGGCTGTACAGAAGGGAAATGTAGGATTGGAGCCGCCACACAGGGTCCCCACTGGGCCACTGCCTAATGGAGCTGTGGGAAGTGAGCCATCACCCTACAGACCTTGGAATGATAGAGCCACTGGCAGCTTGCACCCTGTGCCTTGCACAGGCACTCAACACCAGCCTGCAAAGCAGCCTCGGGGGCTGAACCCTGCAAAGTCACAGGGGCAGAGCCATCCATGTCTTTCGGAACCCACCCCTTGCATCAGTGTGCCCTGGATGTGAGACATGGAATCAAAGGAAATTATTTTGGAGCTCTAAGATTTAATGACTGCCCTGCTGGGTTTCAGACTTGCATGAGGCCGGTAGCCCCTTTCTTTTAGCCCCTTTTGGAATAGAAGTATTTATTCAATGCCTGTACCCCCATTGTATCTTGGGAGTAACTAACTTGTTTTTTATTTTACAGATTCATGGGCTGAAGGGACTAGCCTTGTCTCAGATGAGACTTTGGACTTTTTTGAGTTTAAGACTTTGGGGAACTGTTAGGAAGGCATGATTGTATTTTGAAATAAGGTAGAGGTTAGAAAAGTTTGCAGAGCTCTGAAGAAGACAGAAAGATGTGGGAAAGTTTGGAACTTCCTAGAGACTTGTTGAATAGTTTTGACCAAAATGCTGATAATGTGTGGACAATGAAGTCCAGGCTAAGGTGGTCTCAGATGGAGATGAGGAACTTCCTGGGAACTGGAGCAAAAGTCCCTCTTGTAATGCTTTAGTGAAGAGACTGGTATCATTTTGCCTGTGCCCTAGAGATCTGTGGAACTTTGAACTTGAGAAAAATTATCTGAAATTGGAACTTGTGTTTAAAAAGGAGCATAAATGTTTGGCAAATTTGCAGCCTGACAATGTGACAGAAAAGCAAAACCCAGTCTCAGGTATTTTTTTATAGCAGTGTGAGAACAGACTCATATACTGCTGCTCCAACTAACACATCACTGGGGACAGAGTGACAATAAAGAAGTAGCAGCGTCAGTTTCAAGAAAGCAAAGACTTCCTCCAAAACCCTCAGCAGACCTCTGTTCACTTTTTATTGGCAGAATAGTGTCAGAAGGCCACACCTCTGTAAAGGAATCTGGGAAAATTAGCATTCCAAGCTCCATAGCAAAGGAAGCAGATGTCGAAAGATTGTTGAATGCACCAATCTACAGAATATCCATCAAATACCTATTCCTGACCAATGAATCCCTATGGTCAACCAGACATTGGTCTTAATTTTTTATCTCAGTGTCAGGAGACAGTAGTGCTCTCTGATCAACTCAAGGACCACATGAAATAGAACTGCCACTCCCAAAAACACTAACCTTACCAAAGAAAGGCTATAGAAAAGCACCCTGTAGAGAAAGCATTAGCATTACCACAATGATTAAAAAGATCAATAAAATACACACACATATACACACAGACACAGACACACACACACACACAAACACACACACACACACACACACACACACCCCAAGCTGTAAAAAGTTGGCAATTCTTTAAAAATCACACCATTAATTGTGTTTCTCTTGTAGGGTAGAGGTACAAAGAACAGAATCACTTTCATTTCTTTATGCATCTCCCAAAAATGGTTGAACAGTTGCAGGTGATTTTATTCTTTTCTTTGGCTTTTCTTACAGTACCTTTTAATAGCAAAGAAAATTTTAAATTATAGTATTCTTAATAGCAAAGAAAATTATAGTATTCTTTAACAGCAAAGAAAATTTTAAATTATTAATAGTAATATGATAACAAACAAATTTTTGTTAAAGGAAGATATAGGATTAATTCAGATCTTTTTAAAATGATGATCCTACAAATTATCATCATGAGGCAATATTTATTAGGAAGGGTATCAAAGAGAAAAAAACTGGAAAAAGAAAGAATCATGAATAATGGAAACTAATCTCTCACATTTAATTTTCCCTACCTCTGTCTGGGTGGAATTACAACTACTAAATATTGACTTTGCTTCTAAGTTATGTGACATATTTTATTTGACGTAGATCACTACATTTAACCTTCGGATAAGGATGGAGCCAGCACATCTCATTCAATGACACAGAAGAAAGTGATGCATAAAGAAGTGAAGTAATGAACCTGGGTTCCATTGTCACATAGTAATTTCCTCACAGATCCTTCTGCCACCTATGGGAGGCCTGGGTGACTGAGCTTACTGTGGTTGCTCTGCAGCCAGTTTATACTCCTATCCAAAGAGAAAGGATTCTTCACATAGAGTACTGTGAACATGGATGAGAAAAAATATATATTATTATTATTTTTTTTAAAAACCCTAACTTAATTTTCTATCATAATACAGGGCACAAGCCACAGTACTTTTAGCAGCACCTATGAATTTGTCACCAATCAAAAGCCCAAATATTTCCATATCACATCACATTGTTGTTGGATCCTTGCTGTATCATTTACTAACATCTCTACTTCAAAATTACAGCAGCTATTAGACCTACTGTAATGTAACCAGATTTCGATTAAATTAGTTCTCTTTGTAATCCTATATATTTCATTTTATGCATTCAAAAACATTCTTCTGACTTCCAAAGGGATCCATGGCACCAAAAAAAGATGAAAATCCTCTACATAGAGTTATCTCAAGCACTGCGGCATCTGTAGGAGCCTCTGAAGACCTTCCTAACACCTTCCTTAGGTCTTAGGGTGAAAAAAACATTTTTGTTTCAGGCCTGCCCTGGTGTATGACCACAAAACATTAGACCTATGGCTTGGGGTACAGGCTTGTCCTGTGTTATAAACGTATGATGAATCAAGTCTTGAATCTTCATTTGGTGCTTTTCTTGTTCCAGGGGACTCTCAAGAGAACTCTACTCTCAAAGCTATCGGGGAGCGTCACACATTGACTGGCTCACACAAAGCAATTGCCATTTCTCCAATGTAATCACAGATGCTGCAGCAATACAATAGCTCACAGTCAACATTCCAAGAGGCAATCAATAAAACTAGAAGCCACGTGAAAAGGTTAAAACCTATCAGTGTTTCCTCTTCACCTGTTGAAATACTCCCTTCTTAAAGAGAAAATTACAGGTGTTTCCTTTTTTTCTCCAGAGATAAGGTCTCTTTCTGTCACCCAGGCTGGAGTGCAGTAGCACCATCATAGCTCACCTCAGCCCCGACCTCCTAGACTCAGGCCATCCTCCCACCTCAGCCTTTCAAGTAGCTGGGACCACAGGCCTGTACAACATGCCCAATTAATTTTTTTAAGTTTTTGTAGATACAGAGTCTGGCTGCCTTGCCCAGGCTGATCTTGAAATTTTGGCCTCAAGCAATCTTCCCACCTTCGCCTCCCAAGGGTATTTCTTCCACTACACAAATTAGCTGTCACTTTTGGTGTTTTCCTATGGGTTTTGAAGTCAAACAGAACTGGTTTTGAATACAAGCTCTTCTGCTACCTACTATGAATGACCTCAAGCAGATATCCTTTCTGAGCTTTAGATTTTTTCATCTGAACAACCTTCAATGAGTTACACATTCATTCATTCATGCACTCATTAGTAAATACTTTTTCAGCATGTGCTATAAGCTGTCTCTATGA
This sequence comes from Cheracebus regulus, assembly GCA_963574635.1. Taxonomy (NCBI): domain Eukaryota; kingdom Metazoa; phylum Chordata; class Mammalia; order Primates; family Pitheciidae; genus Cheracebus; species Cheracebus regulus. The sequence goes on from CAUYQU010014872.1 coordinate 22,551, forward strand.
AGGTCCTTAGCAGATAATATAGAAACAGAAGGAACTCAAATAAACCAATATCACACTGTATGTACTTGAACTCTCAAAACCTGAACCTTAAACTCTCAAGACAAAAATCCACAAATCATTCAGAAATAGTGGGCCCATTTTGTTATGTCTCAGAACTTGGTATAAGACAAACAGGGTTTCACAGCAGCACAGAGCAGGTAGAGAGGAAGGGGATTAAAGAATCAGCAGATAGGTTGGGCACAGTGGCTCATGCCTGTAATCCCAGCATTTTGGGAGGCTGAGGCAGGCAGATCACTTGATATCAGGAGTTCAAGACTAGGCTGACCAATATGGTGAAACCCTATCTCTACTAAAAATATAAAACTAAGCTGGGCATGGTAGCTGGCACCTGTAATCACAGCTACTCAGAAGGCTGAGGCAGGAGAATCACTTGAACTCAGGAGGCAGAGGTTGCAGTGAGCCAAGATCATGCCACTACACTCCAGCCTGGGTGACAGAGAGAGACTCCGTCTCAAAAAAATAAATAAATAAATATTCAGCAGATAGGCCTCAGAACCAGGTTAGGACAGCCACTCGATGACAGACCCAGCCAACATAAGGACATGGGCTGGGTACAATACAAACAATGTCAGTTGCTGAAACAAATGTCCACCAAGAAAATCCAAAAGAAGAGCGGAGGAGGGTTCTCAGCACACAGGTAAAAATAGGAGCTATAAATAAAGGGAAAAGAAGAGTGACATTATAACATTTGTCCAGAATAAAAGCAGAGCCTTCATGACCCAACTCAGAAGTCGAGGCAGGGTCCTGGCTCTTGGGAAAAGGCTTGGCAAGAACAAGGCAATTTAAGAGGCACCAGAGCTGACAACCAGAGCAGGTAGCAATGCATACAGGAGTAGACAGGATGAGGCAAAGGGAATAGAACTGGAGCCCAGTAGTCACTGGAGCTTGAAACCTGGACTTAGAGTCAGGCAATCTGGCTGAAGCCCAGAAGTGTAGCCAAATCCCAGGTTTAGGAAAACAATTCATGCTAAGCAGAGAGTAAGGAACCTAAGACTGTGATGTCCAGCCTCCATGAGAACTAGCTTTGAACCTGGGTCAAGATGAGCTCAGTAGGCAAGAGGCTTCTGTTACCAGCTGTGAAGCCCCAGAAATGGCAAAGCAGAGGAAGTGATGATGGGAAGGGGTTAAGTCAACCAGTGGTTCAACTTTAAAACGTGGTCAAGTAAAAATGCACATGAGGCTCCCCTATTACCTTCCTAGTCCATTACTCCCAATCAGGTTCCTTCCTATCTTGGAAATATCCAAGCACCCAAAGGTCTACTAGGTCAGGATTTGCCAAGAAAAATGCATTAGTCTGTTTACACTGTGAAAGTTTTTAGAGAAGCTCTATGTTAGCAACTAATAGATGTTGCCAAAGAATATCCTGTGAAAAATATTAATATATCTGAGATGAATCCATTTCAAAAAGCAGTTTCTCCTCAAAACTAGCAGACAAAAATAATGAGAAGTAAAATAATTTGTTATATCTAATGATATGGTTTGCCTGTGTCCCCACCCAAATCTTGTCTTGAATTGTAGCTCCCATAATTCCCACGTATTGTGAGAGGGACCCAGTGGGAGATAATTGAATCATAGGCAGTTTCCCCCATACTGTAGTGAATAAGTCTCACAAGATCTGATGGTTTTATAAGGGGTTTCCTCTTTCCATGGCTCTCTTTCACTCTTTGCCTGCCACCATGTAAGATGTGCCTTTTACCTTCCACCATGACTATAAGGCCTCCCCAGCCATGTGGAACTGTGAGTCTGCTAAACCTCTTTCCTTTACTGTCACCCAGTCTTGGATATGTCTTTATTAGCAGAGTGAGAACAGACTAATACATCTAGACTTAAACAATTTGAGTAAAACATTTGCAGACCTGAATCACGAGTTTGTACTTTAAAAACTCGGTCTACCTGCTGGGTGCAGTGACTCATGCCTGTAATCCCAGCACTTTGGGAGGCTGAGGCAGGTCAATCACCTGAAGTCAGGAGTTTGAGACCAGCCTAGCCAACATGGTAAAAATCCCATCTCTATCAAAAATACAAAAAATTAGCCAGGCATGGCTGTTCATGCCTATAATCCCCACTACTTGGGAGGCTGAGGCAGGAGAATGGCTTGAACCCAGGAGGTGGAAGTTGCAGTGAGCTGAAATTGCACCATTGCCTCCAGCTGGGCAACAAGAGCAAAACTGCATCTCAAAAAACAAACAAACAAAAAACTCAGCCTACAATCCTTCCTAAGGCCAACCAATGGCCTCTGTTTCAACAACCCAACCTTATACATCATGCCAAGCAATTTAATATTTTTATTGTGATCTTTTTATATGACAGGCCAAAGTTGAAGATGTCTTTTAAAGTTGGATGGCCTTCATTTTCAAAGAAGGAAATGTTGAATTTACAAAAATGTGCTTTACTTTATCATAGGGAAATCACCAACCTTAAAATGGTATGTCACTGTGCTACAAAAGAGTGAAAGGTCGTATGCAGAAATGAACATATTTGCATAAGGTTTCTGAGATTATGGTAATTTTAAATTTTTTCAAAAATTTTTTTCAAATTTTCCTTTAATGCTGTTATGTCATCTTTCCAAGAATATGTATATTCAAACGCCCTTTTTTTCTCTTGACTTTGTGTGAATTAGAAAACTGACCTGATCTAGCCTATGATGAACTATAACATGTGATACCAACCCCATAACTTAATTGCAAGTGTTACCTGGACACCTTTGCTGTTATTTTAGGCTCTTGTTACTTATCCACCACTAAGGAGATCTTCTGACTTTGTTGTCTAAATGCTCCCCTAAAGTACTTTAAAATTAAAATGCTTTTTTAGAGCAAAAGTTCCTGGAAATTGTATAACATCCCCCCACACACACTTCTTATGACACTGATTCTAGAAGTCACTGAAGGTGCTATGAGGGATCCCTCTGGGACTGCAGAGGGGGCCTTCACCTAACCATCGCGTCTGATAGTCTAACAGCAATACTATTATTTTCCTTTAAAGGAACAATTTACCTTATGCTCAGAGAAATATAAACTTCTGCTTGATTAATACAGCAGTCCCAGAGCGTTCTCCTTCTAGCATGAAGTTTAGGCTGCTGGCCAAACATGTAAGCTTAAATTCTAGAATCCCACATAAAAATGTCTATATGTTCTTTCAAAAATGAAAATCTTTCCAATCAAAAACTGATTTTGGCAGTATCTGCACTTGTAATTGGCAAACAGTAAAATGACTTCAGTAAAAGTTGCTTTCTAATTTTTAACATGTAACCAAGGATATCGGCAAACACGTCTGTTATAGGTTAAATTGCCTCTCCCAAAAAGATACGTTGAAGTTCTTACCCCTGGTACCTGTGAATGTGACCTGATTTGGAAACAGGGTCTTTGCAGATGTATTCAAGGTAAGATGAGGTCATTAGCGTGAACCCTAACCCAATATGACTGTTGTCCTTATAAAATGAGGAAATGTCATATGAAGAGAGACACACAGGAAGCTTGCCATATGACAAAAAGAGGCAGAGATTAAAGCGCTGTAGCTGCAAATCAAGGACAGGAAGGATTATTTGCAAGCCACCCAGAAGCCACGAAGAGGCAAGTAAGGCTTCTCCTCCACGTTTCTGAGGGAGCAGGACACTGCTGGCACCTTGATTTCAAACGTCTGGCTTCCAGAACTATGACACAATAAATTTCTATTGTTTTTGAGCCACACAGTTTGTGCTACTTTGTTTCAGCAGCCTTTGGAAACTAATACAGTATTTCTACTTCTTCATGCCATTTTTCTCATCTAGGTGAGCTTCTTGGTCCACTTTTCCTTGAAAGTATCTTGTTCATTCAACTACTACAGTTGGAGTGCTAAAGAAAGAACCTCATATAATACATGCAATTAAGGGGTTTAGTATTTAATATGTATAACAAATCGTCCCTGTTGCTGGGATTGCCAGATTAAAAACAGGATGCTTCATTAAATTTTAATTTCACATAAACAATGAACAATTTTATAGTACAAGTATGCCCCAAATCATGCATAGGGCAGACTTATATTAAAAATTATTCAGTGTTTATCTGAAATTCAAATTTAACTGGGTGTCCCACATTTTATTTAAATCTGGCAGCCCTACATACTACTTCATGGACAGAAGGCCTGATTCTGGAACATTCACTTACTTGCCATTTGTTTCCAGTTCTTGAGCCAACAAGACAAGCTACCACATTTTGAATGCTACACAGCCTATTTTTCCTCTTCAGATCCAAGTTCCTCCAGTTTAATTTGTGGTCATTGTTAACAATTATAGATGGATGATGATTGCTACAGTGAGTTTGCTTTGGGTAAGCACGATGACATCTGTATAACTTTTATAAAATGCTACACAATCAATAAAAAGAAATTAGAACCATCAATTCTAGGTGTAAAGATGTAATCAGCTTGCAGGGGCTATTTTAATTCCTTATTTCAATGTTGTGGCCAGCTTTAGAATATAAAATGAGCATGAAAGGAATTTTTAAGCTTTTAAACATCACTAAATTAACTATTTTTTACAAAAATATAATATATCCCTCCATGGATAATGCTGTTATTATGAAACTTTGTAATCTGCTACCTCAATCTGATTTCTTATTCTCCCCAGACCACTGCTCCTTCATCTGTAAAATGAGGGAGGTAGAAGACACAATTCCAGGGCCCCTGTCAGGATTCCAGAGTTCGCCGCAGGCTTAGTCCGCCTTCTTCTCTATTTCCTTTTGTCTCCCCTCAGAGGTCACCCCACCTCCCAGCAAAGTTCCTTTTCCCTTGGGTCGGGGAAGGCCTTTTCAGGCATAACAGAAACCATAGAAGAAACTTATTAAATTTGACTGTGCACATCAAAAGACTCCATGAATAAAATTAGAAGGCAAATGACAAACTGGAAAAAATATTTGCTTCGTAAAATATAGAAAATTTTTAACATGCCAAAACAATTTGGACAAAGGACATAATTTACATACTTACACACACGCACACACACACACACACACCCCAAAGAGAAAAACAATAAACATGAAAACATGTTTCATCTATTGGTAATTAAAGAAGCATAAATTAAAGAAAGCACCATTTGCCTATCAAATTGACAACATTCTTTTAAGAAAACAATTCAGTGTTAGAAAAGTGTACTCTTATACACTGCTGCTGTGTAAGGTGATACAATCATTTTAGAAACCAATCTCACAATTCATATCGAAGCTCTTAAAATCTACAAATGTTTTGATTCATCAATTACACTTCCAGGAATTATGTTTGAAGATTTGGCTAACACCTCATTTGCTATATCACTGGTGACAGCAATAATTTGGAAACAACTTGAATTTATGTTTGATTCAATGAATTATAATACAACCATATGGTAGAATACTATGCAGCTATTTAAAAAGTATATGATACAATGAGATACCATCTAACACCAGTCAGAATGGCTATTATTAAAAAGAAAAAATAACAGATGTTGATGAGGTTGTGGAGAAAAGGAATGCTTATACTCTCTTGGTGGCAGGGTAAATTAGTTCAGCCATTGTGGAAAACAATGTGGCAATTCCTCACAGACCTAAAGACAGAATACTATTCGACCAAGCAATCCCATCACTGGGTATATACCCAAAGGAATATAAATCATTCTATTATAAAGACACATACATGCATAGGTTCACTGCAGAACTATTACAATAGCAAAGACATGGAATCAACCTAAATGTCCATCAATGACAGACTGCATAAAGAAATGTGGTACATATACACCATGGAATACTATGCAGCCATAAAACATGAAACTGTGTCTTTTGCAGGGACACAGATGGAGCTGGAGGCCACTATCCTTAGCAAACTAACACAGGAACAGAAAACCAAAGATTGCATCTTCTTATAATTGGGAGCTAAATGATGAGAACATATGGACACACAGAGGAACAACACACAGTGGGGCTTTTCAGAGGGTGAAGGGTGGGAGAAGGAGAGGATCAGGAAAAATAACTAATGGGTACTAAGCTTAATACCTGGGTGAAGAAATAATCTGTACAACACACCACCGTGACACAACTTTAACAGAAACCACAAACATGCACTTGTACCCTTGAACTTAAAAGTTTTTTTAAAAAAGCATGTGACAGAAGAATACTTAATGACATGAAATATTTTCATAGTATATTAGAACATTTTAAAGCAGCTCACCAACAGTATGATTCCATTGTTCTAAAAGAAAATAACTATACATAACATATAACTCTAGCTAATAGAGCAATATACAAAATAATCATGATAAACAGTTAAGTATTTCTAGGCAGTGGGATTATGAGCTTTTTCCCCTACTTTCTAAGTTTTCCACCATAAGTATGTACTACTATTTATGTCAAGAAAAATAAATAACAAATACTATATTTCTTAATTCATTTATCTTGTCTTAAAACCTGCTTTTTGTTAGGCTGTAGTTGGTTAATCAAATAAACCATACCTATTAATATACTGGTTGGTAAAATAACGCTTTAACCTAGTGAACTACTTTTGAATGCTTCATTGCAAAAAGCAGAAATCCAAGTTTGAACTAGATTAAGCCAAAGGAGGAATTATAAAAAGTAAAGTCATATAAGAATATGGGTTCTTAACAATAAATAATGTCACTGGGGTCACAGGGAATGAAAATTTCCAAAAGAAGAACAAGTTCCAGAAAAGAGAAGGCTTGCTAGGAAAAATATAATAGATACCCACCGCATCAGTTAAAGCACAGCTTTCATTAGCAGGGCACTGAATGGTTTCTCTGGCGAACTTCCAGTCTTAGACAGGTTCCCAAACAGACTCTGAGACGGAGAGTTGAGTGTTTTCAGGAGCACTCTGCTCTCCACCTCACTTGTAAGGAGGTTAATAAGCTGCTTCACCTGTAAGGAGTTGAGTACGGCAGGAGGGGTTAGAGGGAGGAGCTGACAGCAAAGCAGTTGCAGCTGAGATACCAGCCCATCTACAGGAAGCTCTGGGTTGGCCCTGCAGAAGTTGCTCCAAATTGAAACAAGCAGGTAGACATTTGCACAGCCACATCAGCCAAGAGGAGGCATAAGGTTGGGTGAGGCAGTAACCTGCATCTGAGGTAAATCGCAGGGAACGACACAGCTGTGAGCCTGGGAGCCAGGGGAGTGCCATCCCTGAGGAGGGAATCAGGCTGCGGCACCACAGTGTGTCAATATAGTAGAGCAGAGCTGACCTCACTCCCCTCTCCTTTCCAAAAGCATAGTAATGAGAAATTTAAAATATTTCAAAGGTATAGCAGTGCTCAAAAATAAAATAAGTTTATCTGTGACCCAGAAAAGAAAATCTAGAGACAAGTAACAGTGGAAAAAGAAGAACAAGTTCCAGAAAAGAAAAGGCTTGCTAGGAAAAATATAACAAAATAACAGACCTACCTACTGGGCTTGCAGATCAAAAGCAGGCAATGCTGTCTACAGCCATGGGTCTAGGGAGGAATATGTGTGGAACCAGGAGATGGTGGCTCCTAGCACCGCCATGCCCATTGGTAAAATATGAATAGAAGACTTAGCCACTTGATTCATTCAGGAAAACTAAAGGCTCACATGCAATAGAAATGGGAGTTTGGATCACCCACCAGGTTAAAAAAAAAAAATCACAACCTGCTGCCTGAGAGCAAAGGGAACACAGAATAAATGGTAGGAAAAAAAGGGTTAAATATCAACTCTATTCTTCTGGCTAGTTGCATAAATGAGGACTCTAGTAGCTATATATTATATATTTTCTTCTTTACTTCTTAATCTTTACATTTTTCAATCCACTTTTTCCCCATTTTATATAAGGTATGTTGTGTGATTAACTTTATAATACAGTCTTTGAGATATAGGATATCAAGCTAGGATTCTAACCAAATTAAAATAGGTATGATTATCACTCAGAACCAATGATGAGAGTGTATCCTGAACCAAGGAGGATGATGAATGCAGTTCTGCAAGCTGGATCTAAAGAGGTCGGGGGGAAGCCAATATCCCCCAGAGGTGGCGGCACTGACTGACAGGATGCTACATTTCGCTGTTCTGGGGAGAAAATGTGTTTTCATTGGACCCAGAGTCAACTGTGAAACCTTAGACAGGGACATGTGATTGTTGTGGAAAATGTAAATATGGGTAGAAGTGTGTAAATAAATGCTAAGCACCTAACATTTCATCAAATGGATAAACCACAATTTACTCTTACAATGTGAAACTGTACAATATGGTCCCTATATTTTTAGGTTGCCATTTAAGTTCTTTTTAGTTCTTGCCATTACAAATTATGTAGTGATAACACTTTCCATGTTTTGTCACTTTTTAATAGATTCCTGGAATTGAGATCCAAGGACTAGTTTCTAATCTTCTCAGCCTTCCTCTCTACAGATGAGTTCCCTTTTTCTTTCTGGCAGAGTAGCCAAGGAAATGTTCATAGCAGCACTGTTTACAATAGCAAAGACCTGGAATCAACCCAAATGCCCATTGACAATAGACTGGACAGGGAAAATGTGGCACATATACACCATGGAATACTACGCAGCCATAAAAAACGATGAGTTCATGTCTTTTGTGGATGAATCTGGAAACCATCATTCTCAGCAAACTCACAGAAGAACAGAAAATCAAACACTGCATGCTCTCACTCATAGGTGGGTATTGAACAATGAGAACACATGGACACAGGGAGGGGAGCATCACACACTGGGTCTGTTGGAGGAGAATAGAGAGGGACAGCGGGGGGTGGGGAGTTGAGTTGGGGAGAGATAGCATGGGGAGAAATGCCAGATATAGGTGATGGGGAGGAAGGCAGCAACTCACACTGCCATGTGTGTACCTACGCAACAATCCTGCATGATCTGCACATGTACCCCAGAACCTAAAGTGCAATTACAAAAAAAAAAGAAAAGAAAAGCCCCAGGGTCAGAAAACCATCTGATAATGGCACTTTAGTGCCTCAGTCTCAACACTTGCTCATTGGAGACTTCCCCAACTCTCCATGCTAAAATCTTCATACTGAAAAAAAGAGGTAAGAAGAGAAGAAAGGAGCTTCTGCCCACAGTGGCTATTACTCTTAATCACTCATTCAACAAACTTTTATGGGAAACTATTGAACATCACGCTAACAGTGTTTCTTTCCCACAAAATAAAACTTTAGGTTTCTCCTAGAAAGTATACAAGATTTCACGATATACCTTCTGTGTATTAACATCAGTCCTCTCTCTATCTTCCTTTCTTTTTTATTTTCCTCTTTTTTCACCTATTCCAAATTTCTTTAACCATACTGCATTATGGCACACCTTAAATTCTTTCTAAGACGAAAAAGTGAAAAAGTAAATTAAGAGTATACCTGTATACCAGGCGCAGTGGCTCATACTTATATCCCAGCTATTCAGGACGTGGGAGGCTGAGAAGAGATGATCACTTGAGCCCGGAGTTCAAGGCCAAAGTGAGCTGTGATTGTGCCACTTCACTCCAGCCTAAGCAACAGAGTGAGACCCTGTCTCTTTAAACATAAAATAAGAGAGAATATTTGTATACCTATGACCGCATTAAGGTAATACCAAACTTAGGGTCGTTTAAGCAACAAAGACATCTAATTATTTCAAGTACGATGAAATTCGAAGGCATGTAGCTCAAGAATTGGTCCAGCAACTTGTGATGTCATCCAGGACCTCGGCACTTTCCATCTTCTGGCTCTGACACGCTCACCACATTGAGTTTTCATCCTTTGGTTGATTGTCTCACAGAAGTAAGATCACTGCAACAACTCCAAATATCATGTCCTCACACCATAGAGCACAGAACAGAAAGAGAAAAAAAAATGCCCTCCTCATACAAATCTAACAGGGAGAAAGATCTTCCCCCAAAACACCCTGGAAGAATTCTTTTTACATCTCATTGGTCAAAACGGAGTCATATAAATATGATTCACTGTTGAAAAAAGGGGAATCTTTCATTTTCAGCTTCACTTAAGAGGTGTGTTTTCCAGAAGGAAAGAGGTAGTAGAAAATTACTGAGTAGACAACCAAGCATCTGTTATGGATACAGGATAGATGGATGGGGTTGAGAGTGAGTAGATGGGTGAATACATACATACATACATACATACATACCTGTATATAAATAAAGTCTTTTTCTAAAACTCTAAAGTCCAAATTTCTACCTTCAAGATTTCTATCAACTATGTATCACATGGCTTACAATATTCACAGACATTCTGCCTCACCCACTCCCTTCTCTCTCACACACGGGAAGCCTCAAACTTCCTGCAATATCTTTCCTAATATTTTTATTTCAACATTGTCAGTGATGCAATACCTAATTGTTCTTTGTTGGGTATGGTTGACACGCCCCAGACATATTTACAAAATCTAGTTCCTCCATGATACACCCTTTGTTAAACAACTACCAAACTTGTCTGGAAGTCTAATGAGTCATAGTGAATAAGTTGCTATATGTAATTCAGTAAGAAAAAAATTCAACAAGAACCTTAATATTTAAACAGAATTATAAAATACCTATTTATTAATATATAATACTCTACCATCTGCTAACCATTTTCATATTCATTCTCCTATTTAATCTCCACAATGACCCTGTTCAGTTAGCATTTTACAGATGAAGAAATAACTGCTTATTAAAATTAAGTGACATTGGCAGTCACAAATAATAAAGGACAGATCAGGACTTCAACCCACTGTCCAGAGACATTATACCAGTTACTTTTTCGTTCTACATTAAGTAGGAAAGAATCCAGTAATTTCTCATAGTTTGCTGTATGCCTGCATTTTTAAGAATTATGAGACTTTAGGCAGATCACTTAAAGTCTCTGTGGTCCTTAGTATTTTGTTCTGTAAAATTAGAGATGTAAACAGGTTAAAGGTACCAGCCACTAGGATAACAATCAGAAGACAAGGATCATCAGCAAATCTCTGAGCCTTACCTGAGCAATGTTGGAACAATTACCACTACCACCATTCCTTTTCTTCCAATCATTACCCCAAACATGGTTTTACTCATTCATACATTCATTCAGAACATATTTATGAAGCACCTGCCATGAGCAAATAATTTTCAGGGGAGAAGATAAAGCAACAGGAATAGAGTTTTTTCCTTATGCCTAAGACTTCACTGCCAATAACTTCACCCCTGCCCAGATTATCACAATTTCATGGAGAGATTAAAAGCAGTAGATTTCTGAGCTTTCTTTGTGTCCTAAAAGGCCATGAATCTATGACTTCAAACATGATAAATCAAGAGAGTGATTATAGGAAAGGGAGACCTGTAGAGTGAGAAATAATCAGGGAAAGGGAGAGACCAAAGCCAGAAGTAACAGTTCACTTTGTTTCCCATGAACACTTCTCCGATTACACAGAGCATTTGAACAGGGTCCAAGTAGAGCCAGCACTTTCACAGACCCAAAAGTGGCCCCATCCTGTCAGCCACAAGTCCCCACTGGCCCACTGTGTCTTGCTCACTAGATTAATTCCAGAGCCTTATGGTCTGGCCACAGCTTGGATTATGGGACCTGCTGAGGACCTTGGGTACAGCCCTGCACCATGCCTTTGAAATTCCAGATTTCCCAGTGACAAAGATGGGTGGTGATGGATGTTTATGACTCCAAAGGACCACTGTAAAGATTAATGACTTGTGTTTTGCAGAGTGTTTTTAAATCCCCAGATGAGAGCTGCTCATACAGCTGGCTTCTGCATGATCAGCATTTGCTTTCTTTAAATTGGTTACTCCTGCCATATTTCAAGACCCAAAAAGAGACCCAGATTAAAGGCAATGCCCAGGAGCCTACTGATGGCTTTCAGATTGTCCTTCCCCAGAGGCTGATGAGCTGACAGAGAGAGAACACTCCTATTCAGCACCACCTTTGGAGAGACACATTGCATCTTTACTTTTCAGATGTGGGATCAAGAGCATAAAAGTCACATTTGAACTAACATCTGATGTCTCCCTTGATACCGTGCTGCAGACTGCCACCACACTGTTAGATTTTTGGAACATTTCCAGGCTAATAGAAAAATGATTTCTTATGGGACCATTAGAGGGGAAAAGACTGAGTGGAGATTTATCTTCCTATTTAGAAAAATAATTAGTAAATAAGTTTGAGTGATAATCACAGAAAATTCAAACTGGTTTAAAATATGTGGCTTCTAATGATGTGTAAATTGATTAGAAACTATATTTAGAATTTGATTATCCTAAAAAAAAAAAAAAAAAAAAAAAAACAGAGCAAAGCCTAGTTTGGGAATTCTATATTGTTGTCTACTTCAAGACTGATTTTTTTTGATAGGTCAGTAATTTGAGTGACTTACACTTTAAAAGACTAAAATAAAATACAGATTGGATGCAGTGACTCACACATGTAAACCCAAAACTTTGGGAGGCTCAGGCAGGAGGATCCCTTGAGTGTGAGAGTTTGAGACCAGCCTGGGCAACATAATGAAACTCAACCTCTACAAAAACAGTTTAAAATTAGCCAAGCATGGTTGTGAGTACTTACATTCCAGCTACTTAGGAAATTGTGGAGGGGGGATTAACTGAGCCCAGAGGTTGAGTCTGCAGTAAGCAATGATTATGCCACTGCACTCCAGTCCGGCCAACAGAGCATGACTCTGTCTCAAAAAATATGGGCAACATAGTGAAACTCAACCTCTACAAAAACAGTTTAAAATTAGCCAAGCATTGTTGTGAGTACTTACATTCCCAGCTACTTAGGAGATTGTGGAGGGGGGATTAACTGAGCCCAGGAGGTTGAGGCTGCAGTGAGCAATGATTATGCCACTGCACTCCAGTGTGGCCAACAGAGTATGACCCTGTCTCAAAAAATATATATATTATTTCTTACAAAATTTTTAAATAAAGAATAATTAAAATAAATTAGCATTGATTCAATGACGAGAAAATACAACTACTATATTGTTTTTCCCCTGGGAAGCATTTTTCCTGCCCTTTCAAGTTTTATTTAAGAATACCAAAAGTATCAAAATGAGCAAGAGGTTATAATTTATAATTATATGACCCGTGCACAACATTAAAAGGTTTCCATAGTATCACTAGGACAGATTTGGAAGCCAGCCTTGAAGTGCTTACAAGTGCACTGAAAATCTGTATTTGAAAAGTTCTGATGGTTTCTAGAGTTGTTTTCACAAAAGAGACAGAGAAAACCCTTGCCCTATAGATAAATTAGTTTTTAAATGAATAAACTAGTAATAATACATGAAATAGTCACATTAATATTATCAACACTATTGACTATACACATCAAATGTAGAAGTAAATTAGGAAAAAAGGTGACTTCATCAAAGCTTATTTATTTTGAATTTTCAATTTTCTTCATATTTGGTTAAGGTGTAAGTGGCATGAGGAATAACAATAAGTTCTACAGCCTTTGACTTCCAGGCTATTCTCAGGCCTTATCCTTGAGTCTGTATTGAGGAATAAAAAGACAAACTCATGAGGGTCACCCTCTGGCAACATCTCCCTATCTTCTTAAATAAATTTCACCAGTGACTAGAAGTAATATTGAATGGCTTGGTCTTAATAAGAAATTCAAAGAATATTCTTCTTTAGATTAACTACAAAGGAACAAGGGATTTTCTGCCATAGTAATATTAATCATGCAACATCTAGAAGTAGCCACATTCACCAAGACACAGAAGCCTCAAGAATGAGGGTCAAGGCTGCGCCTGTTGCAATGTCTACTTGACTTCCTACTCCCATTTAGGGTGTTGGTCCATAAAATGGGTAGTGCTATGGGACTGATCGATAGGACCAGAGTAATCCAGGAGGTACATGGATAGTCTTAACTAACAGTGTGACTATTAGGAGCCTAGTAGTAGGGCTTGGATACCTAAAAACCAAGTTGCTACTAGGCTAGAAGCCCTTGGAAATGGTCAAGTCAACTATAATAATAATTATGTCTACCATATGACAGACTCTTTGCAAACATTATTAATACAACAACTCCACAATAGCAGAATGATTGTACCCATCTTGCAAATAAGAAAACTGAAGGCCAGGAAATTAAGTCATTTACCAAGCACATGTAGTTAGTACAGTACAGAAAAAGTATAATCCAAATAGACCAGTCTGACATCCAAGTCCACGTACCAGACTTCCTCACAAACCCACTTACCTGAAGTGTAGAACTGCAAAAGTATCTTTATGTATCCTTGTAGACTTTTTTTTTTTTTGAGACAGAGTCTCACTCTGTGGCCTAGGCTGAAGTGCAGTGGTGCAATCTTGGCTCACTGCAACCTCTGCTTCCTGAGTTGGAGCAATTCTCCTGCCTCAGCCTCCCTAGTAGCAGGGATTACAGGTGTGCGCCACCACGCCTGGCTAATTTTTGTATTTTTAGTAGAGACTGGGTTTCACCATGTTGGCCAGGCTAGTCTTGAACTCCTGATCTCAAGTGGATCAGGTGATCCACCCACCTCAGCCTCCCAGAGTGCTGAGATTACCAGTGTGAGCCACCATGCCCAGCCCCTGTGAACTTCTTATACACTTGGATCTGTTTTATATATACAATCTTTAGAAACAAAAACACAGAAATCGTCTAAGATGGCAGTCATATTTTACATAGTACATATCAAGACATTATCTGATAAATTATTTTGTGCCACGTTCTGGATGTAATATCCAATATGTATGATATAATGTAGATTACAGTGCAATGGAATTTTTTATGGTGTTCATAGGATAACAAGAAGGAAATTTTAAATCATTCCAGAAAATAAAATATAGATAAATAAATAACTATGAGCCAGAGTCCCTACCTGTAAGACACTTTCACACAGAGGGGGCAAGGTATAAAAACAATTCAATTTAAAAAAATACTAAATAGCATGTAACTAAGCTAGCTTTCAACTGCACTTAACATAAGAGCCAAATCAACAAAGGTGTTGGATTTCCAATTCTAGCAACCTGCATGACTAAGTAGTATGGCTAATACTACCATTGTAAACAATAGACAACACTGAATAAAATATTTTTAGTCTTCTAAATGACAAGCTGAGTATTCCAATTAGTAATAAATATTCAGAAGGAAAACCATGGGTGGAAATGGTGCCCAGAAAGGAAGAACACAGAAGCTACCTTTCACCTTGAGGGATTCACTGAACTGTATGAAGCTGAGCCACAAGAGTTTCAAAGCCTCACATACTGATTTGGCTTGGCTTTGTGTCCTCGCACAAATCTCATGTTGAATTGGAGGAAGGGCCTGATGGGAAGTGATTGAATCATGAGAGCAGATTTCCCCTTTGCGGTTCTCGTGATAGCAAGTGAGTTCTCACAAGATCTGATGGTTTAAAAGTGCGTGATATTTTCCCCCTCATTCTCTCTCTTTCCTGCCACCATGTGAAGAAGGTCCTTGCTTCCCTTTCGCCTTCCACCATGATTGTGAGTTTTCTGAGGCCTCCCAGCCATGCTTCTTGTAAGCCTGTGGAACTGTGAGTCAAACCTCTTTTCTTCATAAATTACCCAGTTTCCCATAATTCTTTATAGCAGTGTGAGAATGCACTAACACACAGGCCATAGAGGATGGAAATCAAAGCCATCCCAAAAGGTGAGGCACATAGAAGATAGTCCCACACAGAGCAGGAACTGCCTATCCCAAAAGAAACTACATCCTCAAAATTCACGTGGAATAGAAAACCAAAACCAGATCTCTAAAATGGAAATTGTCCATTTCAATCCTGGTGTTGAATATCAACCCTGAGAATTTTTGTATCTACAAGTTGGCCCTCATAGCAGCCCAAATTCCTACCTAAAAAATTCAGCTTCATTCAGAATTTAAAATAGCCTCAGGCTGGTGATGGCTGCAGCTACCTGATACAAGGGCAAATTCTCCCTGAAGCACGATACCTTCAGCCTAAACTACAAGGAATGATCATAAATAAGTTCCAAAAAATATGAGTTCATTTTACAAACAAAGAGACACAGAACACATATGGGAACAACATATGCTAGAGGCAGAAATAGCTGCTGGCAGAGTCAGACCCGCAAGACTTCAGCTATTAGAATACTCTGATGCATCTTGCTATAAGTATAATACAGCCTAGTATAATATAACATAAAGAATAAATGAAGGCATTGAAAATATGAGTAAAGAGCAACACACTATAAAAATATCCAAGTAGATTTGAAAAAAAAAAATGTATCATAGTTGACAAAAGAATTAGTGAACTAGAAGATGAATCTGAAAAAAATTATCTAGAATAAAAAACAGTCAAAAAGATGGAAAATATGAAATAAAATTGAGTCATGGAAGAAAGAATGAAAGGGACTGAAAACAAACCTCTAATAGAAGGGTTTTTTAAGGAAGAGGATAGAGAATAGAGACAATATTTGAAGATATAATAGCTAAGAATTTTCCAGAACTGATAAAAAGATACCAATCCACAGACTCGAGAATTCCAATGAGTTTCAAACAAGATATATAAAACACAACTAAACAAATGACACTGAAAATGCAGAACAGATAAGAAAAAGAAAAAAATTTTTTAAAAACACCCTAACAAAAGGCAGATTATTTGCAAAGTAATGAAAATTTTACTGTGAGCTGACTGCTCAGCAGCAATAATGTAGACAAGGAGACAATGGATTGATAACCAAAGTGGCAAATGCATGCTTAAATCTAAACAAATGCAGACTATAAACACAATAATAAAAAAAGCTTGTGTGGTAAAGAAAAACAGCAATGATATATAAGTGAAAGGGACTGAAAGCAGTAAAATGCTCTAACATCCTTATGCTGTCTAAAGGAAGGTAAAGATATTGGCTAATTTTACACTTAGGTGACTTAAATATACATACTTGTGTTACATTTGAATTGTATCCACCAAAAAGGTTATGTTCAATTCCTAACTCCTGATACCCATGAATGTGACCTTATTTGGAAATAAGGTCTTTGCAGATGTTGAGATGAGGTCATACTGAGATAGGGTGGGCCCTAATCCAATGACTGATGTCTTTAAAAGAGGAGATACATTTGGATACACAGACAGGGAGAGAATGTCATTTGATGATGTAGGCAGAGATTGGAGTGATACATCGACAAGCCATCTCATTTTATTATGAGCCTAGCAAAACCTTGATTCTAAAACCTGTTGAGGGCAGAAGGACAAAATTAATTACAGCCCAATATTTCCAAGGGACACAGATGCAAATATCATATGGAAAATATTGGTGAACAATATAGAACAATGCATAAAAAAGAAAATATGTCACAAATAAGTTGGTTTTACCCCAGGAATGAAAACTTAGTCTAACATTAGAAAATCAGAAAATACAGTTTACCACATTAAAAATTAATGGAAGGAATTATACAATTACCTCAACAGATACAGAAAAATTATTTGATAAATATCATAGCAACAACTTTTAGCAAACTAGAAATTCTTACCCTAGTAGAGAATATCTATAAAAATTTGACTCCAGCAATCCATTATTTGGTATATGCCCAAAGAAATGTAAATCATTCTATTACAAAGATGATGCATGCATATGTTCATTGCAACACCATTTATAATAGCAAAGGCATGAATCAACCCAAAGGCCCATCAGTGATAGACAGGATAAAGAAAATGTGGTACATATACACCTTGGAATACTATGCAGCCACAAAAAGGAATGAGATCATGTCCTTTGCAGGGACATGGATAGAGGTGGAAGCTATTATCCTCAGCAAACTAATGCAGGAACAGAAAACCAAACACCACGTTTTCTCACTTATTGAACAATGAGACACATGGACACAGGGAGAAGAACAACACACACTGGGGCCTATTGGGGAGTGAGGTAAAGGAAGGGAGAGCATTAGGAAAAATAACTAATGCATGCTGGACCTAATACCTAGGTGACAGGTTGATAGGTGCAGCAAACCACCATGGCACACATTTACCTATGTAACAAACCTGCACATCCTGCACATGTACCCCAGAACTTAAAAATAAAAATGAAGAATATCTATAAAAACCTATAGCAGGAGGAGAGATCAAAGATGGCCGATTAGCAACAGCTCAAGAATGTAGCTCCCAGTGAAAGCGCAGAGAACGAGTGGACGCTGCACTTTCTGACGAATTTTTGTTGCCCACAGACCGGGAGATTCCCGGCAGAGGAGCCACACGGGTCGCCAGTGCGACTCTTTTGGCTGGCACGGCTGTTTTGCCGGTGCCCCAGCGCGGCGCTTCCCAGAGTGGAGTTTACGGGACAGACGGGCTCGGCTGGTACCAACCCCACAAGGAAAACAGCAATTGGAAGCGCTGAGGACTGAGAGTTTCACAGCAAGCACAGTGAACCCGGGAAGGTCTAGCTCTGTGGGGAAGGGGCGTCCGCCAAAGGAAAACTAAGAAACAAAAAAAACTTCATCACCAGGTGGAGAGAGATCCAAGATGACCGCGTAGCAGCAGCTCAGGATTGTAGCTCCCAGTGAAAGCGCAGAGACTGAGTGGATGCCGCAATTGCAGATGAATTTTTGATGCCCACAGACTGGGAGATTCCCAGCGAAGGAGCCACACAGGTCGCCAGCGCGACTCTTTTGGCCGGCGCAGCGCTTCTCGGTGTGGAGTGTACAGGACTGGATGCCCTTTTAGTCAGGCTCGGCCGGTCCCATCCCCACAAGGAGAACAGCAATTGGAAGCACTGAGGACTGAAAACAAGCACAGCTGAACCCGGGAAGGCCCAGCTCTGTAGGGAAGGGGTGCCCCCCGAAGGAAAACTAAGAAACAGAAAAAACTTCATCACCAACAAGCCAGACGTCCACTCAGAGACCCAATCTGAAAGTCGGCAATTACAAAGA